>CALSBV010012220.1:835709-860183 GCA_943590825.1 Bovichtus diacanthus | reverse complement strand
TCCGCCTGTTATTTTCTAATTGTTATTTTAAAAGCTGCAAGTCCTCCTGTTTTAATAATCCTGTAGCATTAGCACAAATGCAGATATAGCTGGAGGCAGTACTGTATATGAGACTAATGACCTAATTTGATTATTGAAGGATGTTTTAGAGTAAAAATTATTTTGTTTTTAAGTATACAACCTTTCCTTTCTCCGCTGCAAATCACACATCCCACCACCAGTGTTTTTAATTAGAAAACAACAATAACTCAAATGTAGAGAAGAAAAATCCTCCCACAAACCTTATCACAGTGTCACACAATTGAAGTCTATGTGCGTGCAGCGTATGTGTTTGATGTGTCTGCGTGGGAGTTTGATGAATAGATGGAGGGGCAGTTAGCATGCACTCACAATATGTAAGATCACAGCTAAAGCGGCAGAAATAGCTCCGGTGATATTTGCAGTGTGAGTGTGTGTACAGCGTGTTTTAATCAATTCCTCGGTGTTGGATGCTTCAGGGAGCATGAACATAAGATGGACGCTCAGTAAAGTGCGACATGCGTGAAATTGTACTTCTAACATCACTGTCTTAAATCAGTCGGAAAGCTGGCAGTTGGACCTTACATAATGGCGTTTTAAAAGTAAAGGATTTGAGTTGTATTAAAAACTAACAAAATACCCAGACTGAATGATATTTACTGATACCTAATAACAACACTAGAAGGAAGTGAGTTGCAAAAAATGACTCTGAAGAAGAAGAGGCATGTCTCTTTTGGGTGTAATGGATGGCTTACTGAACAACCTTTGAAGGTTGCTCTCAATGTCAGGGTCTTTTGTGGAGGGCCCACCTTGTTTGCACGGCGTAGAAGTGAGAGTTGGGGTTGGTAAATATGTCTTGCTTGGACAAACACCCTGTGTTGCTTTGGCTGGGGCTGATCAAGAACTGTTGAGATCGTAATCAAGATTGTTTCTTTTGGCAATTAAATCTGACAGGAGAATCGGGGCTATTTCTCTGTTGTCATTATTCCTGGGGAAAAAAAGAGGTGGGAAGTGGTCCCTTTTTCTTCATCTACAAAGCTTCAATTAACTGTGATAGCTCCATGTACGCCTTTAGTTGTGCACTTGGGAGAGAGAGAACAAATTGTGGCTCCCTTGAATAGTTTTAGCCTATATACAGTACTGCGGCAGTTTAAATCAGTTCCAAAAAGTTTATTTGTCTACTCTAGAAGCTATGTACACTTAACCTGTTTGGTTTGGTTCATCCTGCAGTTTTGTGCATGTGAGATTGATGCTTATCAAACCTAGGTGTGCATGCATGAAAGCACTGCACCAGAGACACTTAAAAATTGGTCTTTTTTTGCAAATTCACTGATGCTCATATGTAAAGTAGTAAGTACTCTTAGCTGGTAAAATCACCCGAGAAGATAAGTCTATAAATGCAGTTAAGTGCAGCCTGATTTTCTGAGGTCAGTCGCTGGAATAGGCTACACGTAGTTGAAAAAAGTGTTTTAAAGGATGAGTGATACTTCGCTGTTAAAGGGGACATATTATGAAAAACTCACTTGTTCATAGCTTGTGCACATGCATTTGGGTATCTGGTGTTACTACCAACGCACAAACTGTGAAATTAGACGACCCAGTCAGAAAACATGGGATTCAAAAAGCAATTCAGATTTGGCTTCCCATTCCTGTGTCACGTGCACTCTCATTAGAATATACCGCCTAATATACTCTAATTAAAGAGACAGGCCCTAAAACAGTGTGTTTCAGACAGAGGGTGAATACAGGTATAATCAGACAGTATCAGAACATTAATGTGTTTTTTGAACATTAAAGTATGTAAACATGTTCAAGTAGGAACCCAAAATACAAGTATGAACCTGCAAAAGAGCCATATATGTCCCCTTTAAAGACTTTAAAGGGTGGTGTTTTTACCAGAACTAAATGCACAGGAGCAAAAGTGTAAGTGATGGATTAAACTCTGTGTTCGTCTGTTTGAACATAAGCTGCAATTGAAAGCATGTCCGACTAATGTCTTGCTCTTAAGAAGTGTACACTCCTGCAACACCAGCCAACGCTAGCGTTACGTTTGCCAAACACATTTGTTAGCCCTCATCCTAAAAGCCTTTTCTCTTGTTAAATTAAAGTGAAACACGCTATTTGAAAATATACACAAGTATGTAAGCGAAGCAGCATCTTACATTTTTCATCATCATACTTATACTGTAAGACTAGGACTAGCTTGCTCCAAACTACAATTAAAGAACAATGCTGAATGTTTGTTTTCATGTCTTCTATATGGATTACTGTGTGTCTACATCAGCCGGTGATATGGACTTGTTGTTTGGGTATGAACCTTAAGCCATATGCTTTCATTATATTATGAAGGAAGCCTCCAAAGACATGTTTAAGACCCCCTTTTAATTTTTGAAGCGGAAACAGAAAACTTTTCAACTCCACACCCCTAGCATTTCCAAGTGGTATTATTGTTGGTGCTGGTTTATTGTTGTACTATTTCTACTACCTGGGTATAGCTACTGTACCGTTGCTATTTTGTTGAGGTGTCTCTTTGCGAAATGCTCTCTATTAAGCAGTGATGCAGTGTCTATGTCTAGGGCTTTTATTGTGAAAGTTAAGACCAGAAGGAGTGTAGCTGTAATGCGCTGCTATTGACAATGTGGGAGCAATAAAGAGTTGGTTGTCTTGGTATAGACTACGGAGCCTCTGTGTTATTTTTTATTACCTTCATGAGTATATTTGCAACTCAAGCACTATCGTCTTCCTTTGTGCCATAAATGGAGCCTTCTTTTTCCCGGGAGGTCCCGGCACGGAGGCAGACAGAATTGCATAGTGAAATCAAGGTTCATAGGGAAACATTTACTTTATAATGATAAGTTAAAGCAAAAAGCTCGAAAATATTGCCACTTAAAGCCAAGTTTAAAAACATTATAAAATCAGCAAGAAAAGGTGACATTTTCAACCATCGCATGGAGCTAATAGCTTAACTAGCTAGCTACTGCTGATGCAATCTTCTAATGTCAGTTCTCATTTTATTGGGCAAAAGTCACGGTCACTGGTAGTAATGAAAGGCCTACTTTTATCTATATATATAATATTTAAAACATTTTTTACAAGGAAAGGAAATGTAGGGACACTACATCTTTAAATGAACTGGTTCCTGCCATGATGTTGACGTGAGAGAGCAAATTAGGTTTCATACCAATGGAACCTGTTGAACACAGTGACCTTTTAGTTTCAAGGTGGTAAATGTTAATATTTACTGGCAGTGCTAGACGTTTGTTCGCACGTTGGAATAGAGAGCAGCAGAACTGCAGCTGTCACTAATGAACTAAAAAGGGGAAGCTAATTAAACGTAATGAGCTGTTGTGGCTTGTGTGTGTACCACCCATATAAGCTTCAACTTTATGGTCAATGTGGTGGAGCTTATTGTAGCATTGGACTGCATTTAACTGGAATGCATTTAAAAAAAAAATTGCCACCTATATATTGACATTATAGTCGAAAATATTGTTAAAGACACTAACTGTATGATATTTCTCTTTCACTCTATTACATTATGGGCTTTATCTAACTTGGTTGCATCGATTTTTTTATTGGTCACAGTCTAATAACAGGCTGATGGAACAACATTATACAATGATCCATTTCTTGCTGTACAGCACAAAGGAAGAGTGAAACCCCTACAGATGGTACATCTTCTTTATTTTGCAGTCAGTAGTCATGGAATCCATTCATTGCATTTAATAGTTGTGATGAAAGAAAACACACATGTCAAGGGAACAACTATCCACAAGGTAATGGAAGTGCTCCAGTGTACAATCAAAGGTTAGTTTATTATGCAGGCTGAAGACAAATATTAGTTATGCGTATAAATTAGGAATCATCTTTAAAAAAGCCAGGTAAAATAATATTTCTGCTTCAATTTCTCCTCTTTTAAAATCCCTGTGGTAGAGGCTCTGGGCAGAAAATAATTGTTGCAGCGCTTCAGAAATATCAAATCATTTGTATTGAGTCTGGGAAGAAAAATCAAAGATTGAATTATAAATTGAACCTTTTTATGATTCTGACACTATTACAACTGGTGGCGTATGGCCCCCAATAACCCAATGTTATTTCTACTTGTACATTAAGGTGTGACCGTTTATTTCTCTCTGCAGACGGCTTTGAAGTGAACCCTGTGAGGAGCATCCAAAACGACACGCTATTCTGGTGAGTTCCCAAATTGAAATTAAAACGCTCTTCTCATTTACATAATATACTACCACACAAAACCTATCCAGACTGTGAACATGAGCAGAAAGTGATGGGGCAAAGGTATACTGTAGAAGGGACAGGCTCCGAATCTATCGCTCACTCACTTTTTATTCCCCAGGGTCCGTATGTTTGACTCATTATGCATTCATATTATCACTACATTAAACACAAAGGCGACAGTTTTACCCAATTTCTTCTCTTTTACATCCACATATTCAGCATCTCGTACTTTTCCTTCCCTCTCTGTGACACACAGATTTGACCACATGTTCACACGCAGAGAGAGAGAGAGACAGAGAGACAGAGAGAGACAGAGAGCTTCCGCAGAGCGACACTGTTCGCTATCCTCTCTTAGGCAGGGTTGGGCTGGCGCCACGGCTGTTTGCCTCATAGCCTGCGCAATGGGAGTCGGCTCCATTATCAGAGCCACTGCTTTGCCACCCTGCAGCAAACCCAGCATTCTCTGCTCCTGCAGATTTAATTTCTTATCTCACTAGGGAAAACAGCCCCTCTGATGAACAGCAGAAAACACCCAGGGCTGCTGTGAACACGGATTGAGAATACTTACAATAGATGGTTTGATGAACTTATGAACGGGCATACCATTGATATTCCTCAAAGGAATTTGTGGTTGGTCATAGATATTCAAGGGGAATTTGCTTTCTACTGTAAATAATTATTCAGGAAAGGGAAGCTCCCTGCATCATTAATCCAGTGGTGAAGCAATTATTTATGGAGCCACCATCAAGGACATGTCAAGCATTGAATGTCTATAATATGCTGCTGCTGTTATGTGCTTCACATTTAGGTCTTTGTGTTTGCAGACTTACAAAGGCAGCTCTTCATCTGCTGTACTCTCACATGGCATAAACTCAGCATGACCCAGTGCCACATGTGTGCTCCTTTTGTTGAAAGTCTTGCGAGAGCACATTATCACCTCTTGGAGAAGAGCGTAGCTGGATATTCTTGATGACATGATTTCATAAAGCGGAATATTTTGACTTGGTGTGGCTTTTTCAGCCCTTTGCTTACAGCTTCATCAATTTTGAGATCTCTGCTGTACAGTTCCTTTAAGGATGTTACTTTAACCATGATTTTCTGTTAAGCACTAAGAGCACAAACAGATTTTATAGTAATTACAATAAATACAGAATGCTGTGTTGTAATGCAACATTACGTGGATGTATACCTGTGCAGGAGTAGACTCAAGAAAAAAGAAAATTACAAGACTACACAGACACCATATCAAAGTATGGATGAGAGACATTACCACACGCCAGGCATGGCCGCTAAACGCTGCAGATATTGATTCTGATCTTTCTCAGATGGCTGGGGTTTACATAATGTGGCACCGTGAGAGGACATTGATTTTTCTGCTTTGAACTGGCAGTCCTGCAGGATGCTTTTCTGCACAAGGGAAGTGTCTGGCTTCAGCATTGCTCAGGGAAGCAGAAATTGGCTCCATTCATTTGGCAATTGGATAGAAATAGAAAGTTAATAATCCATAGTATGAGCAATAACAAGCCCTTATTTTTCACCTAGAAATTCATGAAAGAGGGTGTAAACATATATATATATTTTTTTTAAGTAAATGAGCAGATCATTATCAGAGAGGAGGGGTTGGGTTAAATATTCTGAAGATTTGAAACAGATTCAGGTCCAGGGAACAACACTTTCATTATTTTTCTCTCTTAAAAGCTGTTTTATGTACAAAGACTGCACAGAACAGAGGGCTAATACAGACTCATAACTCCTTGTTGTCCTTGTTAGTGCAAATGTGTCTGCTTTATGAAGTTGTTTTTGATGGGAAAAAACATTACGACACTTAAACACACCACAGGTCTTTGAATTTTGTATTTGAGAGTTTAAACATGACTATGCAAATGCATAATGCAAATAGACCTATGGAAGATAGCGATTGTGTGACAAAATTGGGATGTTTCATGCTGATTATTTTGAGAGTAAAAAAAAGTGAGGAAGAAGAAAGTGAGTCTTCAAAGATGCACTGATAATCATGTTGACAAGCTTGTTGATTAGATTTCTTCCTGCTCAAACTACAAAGATGTAAAACCAGCGCTCTTCTTATCTATTTCTCCTTCTTACAGATTCAAAGTGGTCAGAGTTGTCAATACAACAGTCAGACCAAATTTAGTTTATCAGGCTTACCTTAAGCGCAGACACTGTCTCAAAGGACTTGCTGACACAGTATAAACACAGTGAACAAAAACTTCTAATGCATTTGATGGAAACGTAAGATTGCAAAAAGAAATCAGCATGTAAATAAATAAATATCATGTAATTTAATTAGTGGTGCTGATACTTTAGGGTGCTGTGTAAAATGCTTATTTAACAGTTCTCCTTCACTTAAGCTTGGCACAGGCTTCATTAAGCATTACTTCAGGTTATAAAACTACGCATTGTTTTCTATATAGAATTAAATCAATACCATAATGTTTAATAATAATTAATCAGCCCCAAGCAAAGTATTTTATAAATGATTGATTAGCAGCAATGCAGGGCATACTATTCTGTATATATGTGTGAAATATAGAGAATATTACTTTTTTTCTACTACTCTTTATTAAACTGTGTAAGATTTCTGTCCCTATGGATTGTATGTTCTAAATTGAATTATATTTTTCTCATGTTATCATACAGCAGGAAAAGGCAAAAAACAATTGACATGAGTCTAATGTCTTCTGAAATAATTGCAAAGCTCTTGGACGAATCATTTTCCCCCATGAGAACACATTCAGCACGGCAAAAATATCGGCGCACCAAAGTATAGTTTTTTGACTCATCTTGAAATTAGATCTCTTCATGCAAATAGCTGTTTTGATGTCTTTTGTTGGCATCTGCTGGTTTTCTCAGGGCGCTATAATTAAACAGGAGGAGGCCGCAACCCTTCTTTATTCTGTGTCGGTTTGAGAAACGGCTGGCAGAACGCACTGTGTCAAAGCAATACAAGTTGAACAACAGCTAGATTTCACACACAATGGAATCCATTTTTAGGAGTGCGTGTTTTTGAGGATTTATGAATTATTCTGCATTACAGCAGTGCCATACTGTAGAAACAATGTAAAATCAGTTTGTGGAAAATTTGCTCAACAGAATCGCACCGCATTCTGTATTCATCATATACAAGTGTCATATACAACTGAGTGGAAGTCAGAACTTATGGACACATTACTTGTCGCGCTACAGCTGAAGTGATTTGATTCCTTCTGCTGGTAATGGCTTAAGTCGTGACACCCCCAATTATAGATAAACACATTAGAAATGAGGGTAAATAGTCAACGTTCAATTTATCAGAGTTAAAGCACCTTGACCTTCCTTAAATTGTTTCCAGACATTTTGAGGGCAGCGCTCCATCACAATTGAATCTTTTCGAAATTACAGAAAAAAATACCACATTTCTTTTTATTTACTCTCCACGTGTCACCACCCAGGTTTACACCCACAGCACATCCCCTGATCTGACAACATCCTCAGGATAACCCTCATGTATCATCATTAAAGGGCACGGACTCAGGCACTTTGTCAAAGTTTGCAGTCCAGTGAAGAGGCACAAAAAGGGGCAGAAAATAGATCTCTTTGATGAATAACAGATTATGATGGAGAGGTGAGCAAACTTTCCTCTCAGTCGCTGCTCACATGGGCAGTGTAGCAACACTTGCCATCTCACACAGCAGCAAATTCCTGTTTGATCCAAAAAGACAAGCTTCAAAACTGGATGCAATCCTCTTGGGTCTTTGTTAAGCGCTACAGTGATGCACATATTTCCTCTCAATTTCAAATTAGTACAAAAAGTGAACCTACATGAAACTATGTTTAAAAGATCAAATAAATATGCTAATTGATCACTTTTTTGTAATTACATATACTGTATGCATTATATACAGTATTTATATACGATCCAACAACATTTACATTACAAAGACAAACTTTCTTTAACAGCCTTGTGTGTCTGTATTATCCGAGGTTTAGCAGCCTCTTTCAGCCTGACTCCTTTTGTTGTAATGTGACATTTGAAAATTTGACATAAAAATTCCCACTGTGTTCTGTGACTTGAGAGCTCACCCCGACTGATTCTGCTTCAACTGCTGTCTGCGTTTGCTTAATTTTAGTTGGCCTGCCAGAAATACCAAAAATAGAAACCTTACTGACAACATGTTTGCTCACAAGATAACACGCAGTGGCTTAGTGTAATAAACCTGAGCAACTAACTAATATGGAAGGAGTCTCGACAACCGTTGCCGTGTGTTTTGCTGTGGACCCAAGGAAGTGAGTAAGTGTTTCTGTAACATTTTCTACGGTTTCCACATTTGGTCTCTCAAATTGCAACTAATTAGAAAATCAATTATGGGGATGTACATTATTTGTATTGATCTTTCCCATGTTTCCGCTGTTGAAATTAAATTAATTGCATTTGTACTTTTGTCACATACTTTTACAGTAAAGTTAGCATGCCTAAATATAGAGTTAGAGTCACATTCAATGTGTGGTCGGGGGGAACGGGGTGCATCATGGCATGGGAAGGGTCATCATTTGCAGTTAATTCTGGGTATTGTAGGAGAAAGACGGAGCATTATAAAGAAAAAGTGGTCTTTTAGCTGATCAAAATGGACACAACTTTTAAGATTTACTTTAAGATAACTTTAGTCATTTCATTTTAGGTACAACACTCTTTGATTAACATCAATAGGATGGAAATGTGTCAGATTTCGGCAAAAGGACTGATTATGATTGCAGTCCCTGGGCAGGTAGATGTTATACATTAAAGGAAACAAACCACATATGCAAAAAGCAGACAAAACAACATCAAAGCACATAAAGGAGGATACGGCTGAAACAGAACAGTCACATAGAACGAACAATCAGACTGTTAACAGACTAGATTAAACATTACAAAGTATTATAGAACTGTAGTCTTTTATGACTTTTATGACATGACAGTCCCAATGATACAAAGAAGCATTTGTTGTTTGTATCACTGCTGTTATTACCTATTCTGTCTCTGTTTATTTCAGTCTTTGCTTTTCACAAATAGTAATTTCAGCTTGCAGCTATTCACATGGGATCTTAGACTAAGATCAAAACCACAAAGAAATATAATATGTTGCCGTACACAGAGTAAGATGTGGCTCCAGAAAAAATAAAAAAGTGACTGCTTACATACTGTATGGAGCATTTTCTTTTTTGTTTCCTTTACTTATATACTTTAAATTGTATATATTTTCGTAGCATATTAGAACCACTGCAGGAGAGATAATAAATGTGTTGGTGGAGTTTCGGTGCCTCTCCGTATGACGTCTAACAAAAGTGCCATGTTTAGCGGTTTTCGCTGTGAGTTTCTCTGAATAACTGTGTCAGTGAGACCCGGCATCTCTGGAGACAGGCGTAGTGGGACGTCCCAGGATGCTGCAAGAAGATGAGAGTTGCCAGATTAAGCTGAAATGCCGGTTTCTGCTCTCTGATCCACCTAGAAAAATATTTTGTAAACGACTCAGGAAGCATATACAGCTGCAACAATGACATCTGCATGTCAGCAGTTTGATAGATCAAATAAAACACATTTTAAAAAGATGAAAAGGTGGAGTACAAACATGATAGGGTGAGACAAAGCATAACAGCGTTTCATAACAGACATAACATCATGTTCTCTTTGTTTGAAATAAACCTCTCCTGATTGTGCAGCACAGCAAGAAGAGCTATAAATTATTCAGGTGCTCCCTATGGCCGCCCATTTACAGCCGCTCACTTGCATCTGACTGGACGTAGTCTCCTGCCGTATTCGTCCGTGATCTGCCTGTTTTAAAATGTCAGCAAAATACATGTGACCTCTGAGTAGGACTCTGCCTTCACTCTAATGCTTAATTTATTCATTACACTCCGCCTGTATTGGGTATGCTTCGCAAAGCCCGTAATCGTAAATACTGTAGAATATCAAAATGAACGTGAAGGGGAAGGAGCACATTTATATATAAAAAAGTTAACAAGGCAAAATATGGCTCCTTCCACATCACAGTGCAAAGAACAACAAAGACTGGAGTGAGAGAGGAATAACAGAATGCGGTGGTCTTAGATAATAACACCATTTGCTGTATTGTAGCCCATGAAGGACATCTCTGTCCAGACAGCACAGCATGTCATTTTTCTACACCGATGTTCCTTCATTCATGCTGATGTGGGTGTGCTGTAGTGACTGCAGGGAGAAGGGAATATGGTTGAATACCGTCTCTGTGAAGCATGTCTTAGATTCTCGCTCACATCTCCAAGACTAGCTGTCTATACTGTTTGAGGGCTCAGTCAGTTTTTGCCGATGTGTGGGCATGACATTGGGAAATGGCATAATGAAAATACATTCTTGCAGGATGTCAGGTTGTCTCCGCAGATTGTGACACTCTCTGCAGATTTTAAGACGGTACATTTTACGGTCTACTCAAGCTATAATTCTTGAGTCAAATCCCATATTTTTAAACTACTTATGGGGGAGGGGGGATTTTTTTTAAGAATAAGCCATTCATTGAATAAAAATGTAGTAATCACCCCTCTGTGTAGCAGTTTTTATTATTAGTGGAATTGTCTAAACATGCACAAATCATTTACCGGAAAAAAACGCATGCATGAAATCCAGCCAGACCCCAGGAAGAACGACAGCATCAGTAGTTTCAGCAAGTGACCCAAAACTACTTCTGTTTACATTCAGGTGACGATGACTGCTAGCAACTGTAGTAATTATAATGGGGGTCAAAGGAGGAAGAACGTGCAGTTGTCCGCGCGCAAGAAAGTCCGTGTAGGGACAATGTCGGTGGTGGGAGCATGGGAGAGAGCTGTTTATTTTTCAGTTTCCACCCAATAATCAACGTTGTTTTTATTTATTTTATTTATGTTTTTATTTGTAAAGCATGACCAGGATCGTTCCCGACCTTAACCACATGTATATCATTGCTACCGATGAGCACTAACTTGTAACGTAGTCATTTTAACCTTACCAATAGCAGAGCGCCTCGGTGGCCGAATGCTTACAGCGCATGCCATATAGCGGCAATTTGGCAAATACAGAATGTTATTGCTGCTGCTTCATATTAAAAGTGCTTAATTGGTGAAACATGTGATGGCTTTTATCGCAGTGTTATAGACGCAGTAGATTTGTCTGCGCTGTCAGTGTCGACCGCGATCATTCATCAAAAATGTAATTTCATCATTTTTTGACAGCAGATCACTTTTAGATATTGCAGAGACTAATGGAACAAGAAGGTAACCATCCGGACTGTGATCTGCTGTTGTGTAGAAAACAACTTGCACTGTGTGCACCATGAAATCAATTTGCAGTTGCTTAAGGCATGATGGGAAAACTCCAATTATTGACTGACTTCTTCATTAAAACAATGTTTGAGATTTTTATCTGCACTGTACACGAGTTGCTCTTCTTTTGTTCTTCTGACAGAGAAGACACTCAACGAGTGTTAACATAAAAAAAGAAAAACCTTCTACAGCTTTTAAGCTTTTAAATCTTAAAAATGTTGAACTTATGAAATGCCACAAATCTCTTTGAGATGCTGTGAAAACATCTTTTGAAATGCATAATATTCTTCATTTAAATTCACTCATTTTTATCAGACTTGCAACATTATAGCAGTTGGAGAGAGATAAAAAAGAAATCCCCCTCCTACTATAAACCCTAATGTGACGCAGTGTAAGTAAATATAATTAGTCAGTCACATATTCTGCACTTGACAGTTACAGCTACTAAGTGTATATACCGTTCAAAGGAAGACTGCAAGCTGGGGAATAGGTTTTTAATGTCAGTTGCCGATTCAATCTCTTATCGTATGCAGTCATCAAGGGACTTACAGACACAAATTGAGGTCAAGTTGACTCACTTTAAAGAGAGATGCTGTCCAAATAAATGGATCAATAACTCCTCTAATCACTTTCCCACTTTGATTTTGTCTGAATTCTTTCTCCTGAATCCAAAATGAGAAATGGCCACCTTGTTTTAAAACAAAAACACTTCTCTGTGTGAAGATTTGACAGGATTATAAGTAAATACCGTCTCATAGTTAACATTGAAACATGTCTTTAAAGTACTGAATACTGACATGTTTATTACTTCAAGTCTTTATATTAATCAACATTGTCTTTCCTAACTAACTATATGTCTACAAAACTTGTCACTATGTTATGAGATAAAGTTTTTTTTGTCACAGTCATTGATCATCAGTCGCGCACCGTTGGCCATATTTAGATGTGCATGCAATCGTGGAGCAGATTTCAACGTTAGGATGGCACTCTGAATTCCAGCCTGCGCTTCTTCCCCAGAGTCCTCTCCTTCAGGCAAATAAATTGGAGCGAGCTGACCTTTCATCAGATATGCACAGCAAACGTGGTGGTTTAAGCTTCAAGAAACAGGCATGTTAACTTCAATTAATCAAGTGAATAGCATTACAGCAGGTGACACATACGAGGCGGTTCACTGCGCCATCCACATATTTTACTCGTCGTCACTTCGAGGCATTACTTTTTGACTTTTTCCCAGGGGAGCGGTTTGATCACTGGGCTCCGACTCACATTCACTCACTGTCTGCAATACGCACGTCTATTTCTCTGCTCGCCTGGCATTATTTATGGCTTCAAGAGGGGTAAGGGTTTTTAAAACGTTTCAAAAGAATTATGATTGTCTCATTCATACAACTACGCCGAGCCAGTATTTACTTACAAGACACCACAAATTCATATAAGCCAGATCCAGATTGCTGCGTATACTCTTTCACACAATGTTACAAAAAAAGTTTAAAAAAATAAAGAAACATTTTTGTTAATAATAGTAATTTTTGATTCTGATTTTCACAGCCTCCTTCACTGAAAAACAAACCAAACTATATAATCCAAGAATAATAAGATATTAATATATAGAAGTCTTGTTTTTCAGATTTTTAGGACAAACAGTTAGCAAACTCAAAATTTTCCAATTTTCCAATTTTTGATCATCTGTACAGCAGAATATTTCAGGGTTTGATTGAGCCATATCATGAAAAACAAAAGAAAATTGGACTCACTTCACTTCCCCCAAATCACACAGCTCGCACAATCAATTTTCCTCCTGAATACTTCTGAATCTACCAACGTCTATGGCCAGAGGAAGAATACCAGCAAATTGAATATCTTTGTAACGTCTGATTCAGGGCCAAACTTCTGTTTAATATGCATAAATCTCATCTCACAACATTCTTCTTTAAACTTGAAAGAAGCTACAACTTTACAACAGCAAAATGATGCATAATGATGTAATGCACTGAAACATATTCATATATTTAGTAGTCAACTGTCAACAATTCTGATAATCACTAAATAATTTAAGTCATTTTTCGAGAAAAAAATGCTAAGTATCCTCTAGTTTCATCTTTTCAAATGTGAGAATCTGTTTGCCTCCATTTTATAGCCTTGTAACTTCAATATCTGTGGGATTTAGACTGTTGGACAAAACAAAACATTTTAGGACGTCAGCTTGAGCTACAGTATGTGAAATCAAGACATCAATTTTTCACTATTTCTTGACACTTTATAGAATATACAAATAATCACTTAGTGGTACAAATATAGTAGAGGTTAATTGATAATTCAAATACCGTTATTTGCAAATAGTACCGTAACACAAACTAAAGGTAAATGGAATGCTTTAACAGACAAAGAGCTTTACAACTGTTCTCTCATTCACACCGATACAAGCAATCGAACTAGAAACCCTGCGATTAATAGACCTGCTCTACATCCTTTTACAGCCAATCATTGCCAAACAAAAAAACAACACAGAATCAATGCAAGTCAATAAAGTAGTCAGAAAGAGTCAATACATGTTATTAGGCAAACAATAAAAAGGCAGAAATTATTTAAAATAAGGTCAATAAAAATGACAGATAGAGTCGAAGCTAATTATATACAATAGGCCTATCTTGAAATGTATTTTGAGAGGTTTCTTTTTTTTTATTATTAAACTCTTCACTAAGTTTCATAGTCAAAAGGAAAAGGAAAAGTCACACATTAGTAAGTAGCAAAACAAAAGGAAGTTCTAACACAAAATCACCAAATTAGATGTAAAATGATCCTGGCTGGCCCGACTTCAGATATCCAATTGGTGTTAAGAGTCATGCTGATGAAACTGAGATGAAATAAAAGCATGGATAACTTTGTCAAGGTTAGAAGAGACCATATTATATCAGCACTTTTACTGGGGGAAGCAAGATGGAGCAGTTTTTACATCTGGAACTTAGAAAAAGATCTGCACTTTATATCGGCAAGCCAATCATCAAGGTGAATTTAGCTAGTGTAATTTGACAGAGGACTCAGACCTAATCATTTCATTACAGACTGGACATGAACATCTATTTTATTGCAAATGTTTTTGAACATGTGGTTTTAAAGGCCGGAACCAGTGGGTGTTCATTGGGGAAATAGATATGCTGTTTGCTGTTACCGCGTTGGATCATCCACTATTATTACCAAGCAGAGATAAGGAAGCCTGAGAATTCAGGGTAAAAAATACAAGACATAGTCAGGGGTTGGAGGCGATTCACTTTCATTCATTTCTAGTACTTTAACAGATACATCCTACTGTTCCAAAGGTTAGTGAACATTTGGTACTCACAGAACATTTCTTCTAAATAATTAAATTACATTCTGAACTTTATTGCAAATTGAGGAAGGCGCTAAGATCAATCTATGGGAAACACCGCACATGAAATACAGTCGAGATGATGCACTACCTCCAGCAGCAGGAAACTGATCTATCAGCGAGTTACGGTGTGAACCGTTTGAAGGGCAGTAACTGTGACATAAACCCTTTTTCGAGCCTTTCAAGCATGTAGACCTGGTCTGCAGTGTCAACTGCCTCACTGAGATCAAAAAGGGTTCACACAGAGCAATGACAAGCACAAACAGCAACAAGGGGAGCTCAAGGAAAACCGTCTACGTGCGCTGGAACTTCTTAAAACCCAATTTAAACATCTCAGCACATTATTATTCATAGAAGGTAGCAGCTTGAAAAAACTGCTTTTCTAAAACCTTGTAGAAATATACAGCTTGTATGAAATATAAAAATGTTGTATTATAATCAATGGTGCATTGCACCTCCTCGAAGATTTGAAGAGAAAGATTTAGTCCAGGTTATTAAATACTGACTGACTGACTGCAGCACATGGAGGAGAGCTCCAAAGTGACATACATTTAAGAAAGACACATTTTCTCATTGCACTCTGAAGGCCTGACAGAGAGCGATTGACATTTTCATACTTTAAGCTGTGGATATAATTCATGGAAATGCCAGGCATATTTGAAGAGTTTCTATTTTAACATTTTATAGAGTCCCACTATCTCACCAGAGGTGACTTGTTCCACCCCACACAAGTCCATATCCATTATAGATGGCTGGCTCAGGCAAGCCAGCAGTATACAGATGTTTACAACTGTCAGATGCACCAAGAGTCCTGAAAAAACAGCTATCCATCTGTGCTGGATGTATCCCGAAGACCTTGTTGTAACATTATCTCCCAAGTATATAAATAATACATAAAGAGATAAATGTGCCCGAGTGCATAGAATCAATAACATGCCAGCCAATGTAGCTTTAGGATGGAATACGCAGTATGTTTAAACAGTGTTTGAACAGTGAGAAATTCACTTCTAATTCAAGTCATTTCCACATACTGTATGCAAACTTCCTGTAAATGATCCTTATTTTAAAGTTGAAGCCTGTTTCGCTTCATTTATCAATTGACTCAGTATCAGTACATGTGCAGTACTTATTTACTGGAATCAGTTTGAATATGAAAAAACATTGGATTTGCAAAGTATGAAAGCCAACATCCTGAATTCAATGGATTACAAATGAATTAACAGAAATATGAGGGCAGAGATGATAAAGTTGTCTTTTATTTGCAAGTGAAGGACAAGAAATGTTGAGTTCCTTATCTGCTCTAAAGGTTGAATGAAGGTCGCTTCAGTCTAAATCGTCATTTTTCTCAGGAGAAATACTGTTGATGCGTCGGGTGAAACAGAATTTAAGATTTCCGTCAAGTACTTAAAACGTTGTCCCCCAGTTAAACTTTGTTTTGGCGTGGAAGCTCCCTTTGATTGTGTAGTTCAACACCATGCAGGGCAGTGAGGTGTTATGAGCATTTCACTTTTAAGTTCATAGCTTCAAATGTGGTTAATAGTTAATGTCTTGAACCTGGTGGTTCTCAGTGTTCATTTTAAGGGGCTGGGGAGGAAAAATAAGTTTTTCATCTTAAATTCTGCGTCATTTATTGAACAGCCTCAGATTATCTACTAATGTGTTTGTGAGGGTCCAAGCAGGCTCAAGAGACACAAATTAAGGGTTTATATAGCTAAATGTTCAATGTCCATGAGAAACGAACCAATTAGTACTATATAAATGTAATTTCTAGGAGATAAGGGTTAGGCAAGGAGAAAACAAAAAGAAGCATTTATATTGTCTGGCACAAAAATGGGCACAAGGGAACTTGCATTAGATTAAACAAAGTGAAAAGATAATATTATCTTAAAATAGTGCCTCAGTTTAATCCACAATATTACTTAGCTCTGTATCATTCAACAAGACGAAGAGTCCACAGCCGGGCTAGCGGCTCTGTGAGGCTGTGCTTTGGCACAGTGGTGCTTTGAGCCAAAGCCTTACATGCTCACAGTCACAATGCTAACATACTGACGTTGAGCAGGTATAAAGTTTACCATTCAACGATTTAAGGATCATTTATTGTCATTCTGCAACACAGAGTTGCACAACAAAATGCCTTTTTAGACCATTTATGCTACACAAAAAAACATGACAAAACAGAACAATAACAGTTTTTTTAAACCGACGTTGCGTCTTATTTTATCCATCCTATTTACCTGCGAACAGACATCAGCCAGTAGCAGGCGGGGTAGTGGAAGAGCCTTAGATCCTAGTTAGTTGACCTAGTCAGAAGACGCCGCAGGGTGATGATCGTTTCAAATGTGTCTGACGACAGACGAAAAGACAACGATTAAAACCAAAACTTTGCCACTGTCAATGCATGCTAACATTCGCTCATTAGCACGAAACACAAAGTGCAGCTGAGGCTGATGGGGATATCATTAGTTTTGCAGGTGTTTAGTCAAAAAACAAAGTTGTTGTAATTCAACCTGAAGGAACCATTATTGTCTTTACCAAATTTCACGACCATCCATCCAAAAACTGTTGAGATATATTCAGTCTGGAACAAAGTGGTCGACACACATGAATGGCTTATGGCTCAAGTTTTGAGCTCTCTCATGAATCCAGATGAGTCGGTTCTGAGCGTTATCTTTTGCTTTAGTAATGCCATGTCAGGGTGACACGGTGACAAATAAGACAGATGATAAATGTAGTCAATAAGATATAAGAAACATGTCAATGTCACACAAAAAACTGGTCAAATGTAATGTTCTCAGAAGCTAAACTCACTCTGCACGTAATGTGATTGAGCCTTCACAGTGTTCTTATAGTGCTGCTTAGTAGATTTAATTTGTGTTATAGGAAAGCCAATAAGACAAATGAAAGAAATGCATTTCAGTGTTCAGCACCAGTGAAATGAGAGCCAGCTGAGAAAATCAGATAAGCTCCCTGTATTCCTCCTTCGACATATTGGAAACGATCTTATCAAACCGCTCCTCTCCTGTTGTGTCTCTTCATCCTGACTCTTGTCTTGACAGACAACTTCTGTAACAGTTGGCAATAAACTAAGGAACGAAACACAAATTAGAGAACCCTGAGTATTTACCAGCCTGGAGAGAATTGGGATGTTTTCATGATGGGAAGGAAAATGAAAAGCACTTGTTTTTTAACCTGTTTTGTTGGTGACTGCTGCACCACCACCTCCACAACCTGTCAAAGTGACAGCTCTGGCAGAGCTTAGGCCCAACTATGACATGATTTGCAGATGGTAAATAAGGAAAAATATCTGGCTAGAAAGCGTGATTCATAGTTAGTCCCAGCTCGTGTTTACAGACAAGTTGTCACATTCATTTTGCAAATTACACTCGTGCTTGGGGCTCTGTAAAATGTTTTTTCCCTCCCACTTTATTGGGGAAGAGGGGGTTGTAAAAATAATAAAGCCTCTCCTCAGCCTTCGAATCTGTTGACTCAGAAACCATCAGAATCATTGATCTCTACAAAGGCAAAGGTGCCAATGCTTTATTTTTCATTATTCAATTAATTGTGAAAAATGTTCAACCAGCTAAAGGCAGCTCCATTACTCTCTCATAACCCTGCTTAGAGGCTTGTATGTAACAGGATATGCTAATACTTGTCGTACTAAGCCCTTGTAATCTTCATGCTTGAATTTGCTTACAGAGGACCATGTCTCTACGACATACTGTAGAAACCGATGGCATAATACAGCCGTGTGGGAAAAAGTCGAATTCCTCTGTTTTTAAATATTTCTGACAGTATAATGCAGCAAACTGTGATGCAGCATAGATGTACAAGTGCACTAAATATGACTGAATGATAACAAATTGAACAGTTACGGATTATGGTAAGATCCATATGTAAACCCTTTCCTCTACAATACATTTTCCAGCAGACCATATGCTTATAGAGCAGTCAGTGAACCATGAAATCACTTGGTTTTCATGAAGCTGATTTGCATTCTCAGGTTAAAGCTCAATGGGGCAGGAGGGGTTGTTGTAAAACCTTCATTTAGTATATCAGACCTGTCTTTTCTCGTTATGACTATTACTGAAATGACGCCGCATGCTAATGACACGAGACGTGCAGACAGCAGCACCACCTCGCACAGTTTTTAAACAATCTCAGGGTGATCTATATTTGTAACCCTCCTTATCATGAGCTGTTTGCAACATTTTGCTGAGTTAATGAAGTTTAGATATGAATGTTCAACCAAGCAAGTCTAGAACATAGCACACGTGGAAATAATCTTAAAATGAATTGCTGTTGTACATTTCAATAAGAGCAGTTTGAGTCCTATACCGTTCTCATTTCCTTTTGTGCCACAATGCCACCTGCTACTGTTCAGCTTCAGTACCAAAGCCCCTGTAATATTTTGTCCTGTTCATGTGACATGAACATATCAAACTCCCTAAAATGTCCATAAACTGCACCATGCAAACCTGTACACGGTGTATAAGATTTACAGACAAGCCTGTGGAAGGATTACGCACATAATTGGTGGAACAACAACATTGCAAAACCGCTCTTTGGGAATTAGGGAAATGTGAAATCTAATCCTAGTGAGCAATTTGCTATTAAGGGAAAATACAGCTTGATTATTTTATTAAAATAACTGAGACACTGATTTATCTTTTAACACAGGAGGGGGGAGGTTCTAAAACTATACCTTGGGATAACATACTATAGAGTAAAATAAAACAATCCCAACTCAAGGTCCACTCACTGTTTTTTTCTGGAGTTTTTTAGCTGTTTGCTCAGATGTCATTGAGATAAATCTGTTGACATGCGAGCTGGTGCCTAAAAGAGTACTCAACCGTTCAGCATTGCACTACTATAACATTGTCGAACACATAAAAGATGTTTGTTTTCTTCGATGCAGCAGAACCAGAGATATTATCATTTTTCTTCCACAAATTTTTCTTCCTTGACAATAGCAAATCATTTTGCCTACACTTCCCATGATGCAACTCGACTGCCAACAGAGGTCAGAGATGTGGGTGGCGTTGGGTCAAAAAACTTTGTTTTATTATTAGATTTTTTTCTCCTAAAGGGACAAACAAGAGAATTACATTATGCTGCTTTTGATGCCTTATATTTTTGAGTACAAAAATGTCAACACTCTCAAAAGCAAAATTTACTTTAATATTTATATTGGCTGCAATCTTAGATTAAATGATTCATCACTTGCCAGTTGCTTTGGATTAATACCATATTAGGATGTTTGATGTTTAGTAAGATATGACCTACTACACTGTTTTACAAGTTTTTGGCTGGTCGTATCTCTAAAACATGTCCAGTCCTTTCCCAAAGTACTCTCATGGAACTGGAGCCAACATTCTCTCAAAGACTTTTGTGTGCAAAACCACACAATTAAAAGATAACTATTCAATGTGTGCGACCTACTATCACTCTTTTATATATCATGTGGCTGTACTTTTATCATGGATGGTAATGCTCTTTCATTATTTCCCACACTTGAAAGGATTAATCAAGTCAATAGTCAAAAAATGTATCTGCAAGTAATTTGAGAGTAGATTAATAGTTCATGGCTCAAGTGATGGCATTGTCGATCTGTCGTTCCACCACTTAGGGCCACACTGAAATATCTTGACAACTATTGGTTGGATTGACATGAAGTTTTGTACAAACATTCATACTGCCCAGAGTTCTGTTGATCATCTGACTTTTCATTTAGCGGCACCAACAGGTCAAATTTTACAATTATCCATTTAAATATCTCAACAACTATTCGATGGATTGCCAGATAGTCATGGTCCCCGCAGGATGGATTGTCATAACTTTGGTGATGACTAAATAACTGCAAAACAAATTTCATTCCCATGAGCCTCAGTTGTGCTTCATGTTTAGTGCTAATTAATCACAGATCTGCTAGCAAGTAGACTTGTTATACGCCAAATATTTACCAGCCGCAACACCGACGCTGGTATTGTTTTCACCTTGTGAGTCTGTGTGTGTGTCATCATGGCAAAATGTGGTCCTGTAGACACCTACTGTAGCAGCAACTATCACAGAGGCAGTTTTGCCAAGTGTTTATATGTCTGCCTGTCTGTCTGCCTGCCTGTCTCTCTGTCTGTCTGTCTGCCTGCCTGTCTGTCTGTCTGTCTGTTATGACAGCATCGCAACCGTGCAGGATGCAGTCACAAAGCTTTACAGATGTGTAGTTGAGATCGAACCCCTGACCCGACTCGGCGTGGCACCTGGTGTGATCCCATCGCAAGATGGTCTCTAGTTCATGTTTAGCTTCACAAATGTAATGATTTGCTGCTTTTCTATTTTTGGTAAAACTTTATTTGAACTTATAACAGATAGTTATGTATTTGCCAACAACTATAACTACACAGTTGCAATTATACAAAATGATGTATTTTATATGAATATGTAATATAAAGTATTTATTTATCTTCTAATATTTTTTCATCTCCGTGACAATCGAGCACACTCCATTTGCTGGTGAATGCCACAAAATGTGATTGAAAGCTTGCATGTGGATTCATGAGGGAAGAATTTTCTCAAATGAATATTTCCAAGGTCTAGAATGAAACTTAAAGCTCAACATGTCTTTGTGAGTTTTAAAAACATTTATAAACAGTTGAAAGCTGCCTGTGACTGATTTGTTCGTGTGTATGTATAAACAGTTACATGTTTTATAATCATTTCATATTCCTATATCATGAAATATGATTACATCTATGTTATACTGTGTTGTCAATCATATATTAACTCTTAGAAATATCTTTAACTGCATTAAAACATATTAAAAAACAATTTATTAAATGTTTATATACTGCCATAAATGCTAAACAGGAGGGATTAAAGGAAAGCATTTTTGTATTTTAAATATATTTTGGGTTGGTGACTTTGAGAAATTGTGCTGAGCATTTCCATCTATTTTCGGTCAATTTTTTGGCCAAAAAATGAATAAAAAAAATTTGGCAGATTACTCGATGATTAGAATAATCATTATAATAGCCGCAGCTTTAGTTGCATTGTGGTTGAACTGCATTGCAGAGTTCCAATCACAGTGCAAAGAGGCCACTTCCATATGTGGACTTTAAGGACCTGAGAGTAACGTGAGCAATATCAGATCTCTTGTTCAGACCTGTAACTTACCTCTTGTTGATGTGATTGAATGATGTCTCATTAAAAAGCGTGTGTGCCTTCAGCAAATGCTTTGCAGAGGACCTCAACATATGATCCACCAGCCTCGTCTGATGGAGTCTAACCATACAACCAGCCTTAATTATCACTGGGAATGGCTTTTTGTGATCCCAACCGGCTCCTTTAGTTCCAGGCCTTCTCTTAGCAACCTTGCCCTCTGTCAGCGCCACATTCATGAGTATTGATTGCCTGGTGAACACACATACACACACCATTCATCTTTTCTTGACCTCTAATGCCAAAGGTTTATAGAAGCTAATAAAAAGCTAATTATTCAATCAAACTGCTCCTACAAGCAATTTTCCTTGAAACTGTTTTTGTCTCATTTCAAGTTAAGAGCTCAGCTCGGTTCAAGTCAGGCCAGTGCGATGGGAGCGTTCATTAGAGTCTGAAGAAGTTTTAGATTAGCGGAAACGCCTCACACAAAAACAGCTGCTCATCCTTAATAATCACCTCACTTTTGTGGTTGTGTCCCCAGTTGACTCTGAGAATTTTGCACCCAGTGATTAAACTGGATATATTCCATGCATTTAAACACATTAGGTCTACACTTAGTGACATATTTTCAATATGTTCACAGTTTCGGGGCATTGCTCTTCATGCAACCCTATTAGGTAGATGTAATTGGACTTTGACTGTGGCAATACAGCTGCTGGAAACCCATGAATACGTCCAGCACTATGATTGATACCTTGCCATGTAGCGTATATGATCCTGTGCGTAAATCAAGTCATTAATCAAAGAGCTGACATGAGGAGTAAATTACTGTAAAGTCAGGGGAAATGGCTGTTCAGTTTCGTGGATCTGCTGAGGATGAGTTTGACCTCACAGTTATCACAGCTATCAGGCTACTCTACACCTCTGAACAGCTTCGTTGTTTCCTGAACGAGTGGCTCCGTCGGCCCCTGCTGAGTCATGATGACTTTGAGAATGTCCTTTAATAAGCCTGTCACGGCTGCGACTGCTTTACTACTCTATGTCTATCTCAGGCTCTGTGATAGCTGCAGTTAGGGAGAGGAGGTACTTGCTGAACAATTAAATTCTAACCAAAACCTTTATTCCAGTCTGGCAATTTGAAAATAATTAAGGTCTGTAATAAATACACAAAAACCTCCTCTCATGGCTGTGGTGGAATTAATTTCCCATAGTGCTGTGGTCTATTAAATGATGTTGGTTCTTGCTTTCCCTGCCGGTAAACTCAGGAATCGCCATCACTTCTGTCCATATCTGGGGAATGGAGAACAAAAAAGGTGACTATCTCCAATATGAATGCATTCACTCAAATCTATAATTGATTGAAGCTCCCAGGCTTGTTTTCGTCTGCCTTGATGGTCAGCAGGATCTGTTGTAATGAGATGCCTCAAGGTTTTTGCAGCGGTTTCTTTTGCTGCTTTTTGCTGAGCTGATATCTAAGAAGGAAAAAAATAACCCCTCTCTATAAGCCAGTAGAAAGATAATTCTGGCATTGTCTTCTACATTTGTAATTGTGTAATCCTGTATGCTTAGACAAAAAGTATGAAATGAAATTCTATTTTATTCCAATCTTTAAATAAATCAATGCAGCTCTGATCCGCTTTTCCTGATACTTGCTGTAGGCAGAGTTTTCCAAGCAAATCATAATATAGAAGAAAGCTTGCTTCAGATATCTCACTTTTGCATTCTAATAAAATAATATCCCCCTGTCTCTGCTATTCTCTAAGCAAGCTGATTATTATATACTGCATGGATAATGCTTTGACATTAGGTATTAGGTATAGGGGTGGTTTAGGGGTTTAGGTATATCTATGACTATATAAAACCAAAGCCTATTTTTAAGCCCATAAAATACATATTGATGCTAGTGTTGGTCAACTTTCAAGACCTACTTTATGTTGACTAAAAAGGTTAAGGCTGTGTTGTTGTTACAATATGTACATTTGTTCTATCTAGAATTCGGCATAAATCATTTTGACTTGTGGGATGTCAATATAGGCGTTTTCTCCATAGCAGCTTGGAATACGTCTTTCCATAGTCAACAGAATGTGCATATGTGCATAGTAACGTAGCCCACCTAATAGTAACATAGCCCACCTAATAGTAACCCACCTAATAGTAACATAACCCACCTAATAGTAACATAACCCACCTAATAGTAACATAACCCACCTAATAGTAACATAGCCCACCTAATAGTAACCCACCTAATAGTAACATAGCCCACCTAATAGTAACATAACCCACCTAATAGTAACATAACCCACCTAATAGTAACATAACCCACCTAATAGTAACATAGCCCACCTCATAGTAACATAGCCCACCTAATAGTAACATAACCCACCTAATAGTAA
>CALSBV010012220.1:687818-835699 GCA_943590825.1 Bovichtus diacanthus | reverse complement strand
TAACATAACCCACCTAATAGTAACATAACCCACCTAATAGTAACATAGCCCACCTAAGCCCCACAATTCATTCAGCATTTACTAGATGATATTTTCTTATAAAAGAAAAGAAAAAGAAAAGAAAAAAAAATAATTCATCTTTCATGTAACCTGACTGGCCTTTCTTTCTTTTCTTTCTTTCTTTTTTTCGTCGTATATAACCACAGTGAGGTAAAATGTGAAGTCTCAGCCACCCCTGTTGTTGTCATACCAGACGTATTTTAAGTAACAAAGCTGGCACTGTCTTTGTTTTGCCCAGATAGGAAGGAATCACCCTGATGAGTAATGACTTGACGGAGAATGTCCTTTGGCCAAAGTTGCCTGGCACTGAGGATTTCTTTTTCTGTCTGTTCACTTCATATAAGGGCCTGGGGAGAAATAGAGAGGTAGAAAATATTGTGGCTGCAAGAGGAAAATGGAGCAGGGAAGTGGAGTGTTTGATACAGTGAAGGGGAGCTATTTTGGAGATTAAGTGAGACCGGCTTGTCCTGGGCCGACACCGGACTTATCACACTGGGCCAGGCGATGATTTGATGCTTGGGAAACGAAGATGGAACCGGAAAAATCAGTGTTAGTCCATTGGGTCTCACCGGCGGGTGAAGGACTTCTTGTTCGATACAAATTTAACAACTTTATGCACCTCCCAGTGGTCGCTCACTGTCACATTGGCTGTTGGAGTGGGCCGCAGCACCGCCGCACACACGAGTAAGAGCAGTTAATATGCATGGCAGGATAGACTGTGAAATGTGACACCTGCACTCTTACTTTATTTCTCTCCTTCATTTCTTAAACACTGACATGACTGGCTCGAGCCCAAGATGAATCGAAAAGGATTGGAATGACGTATCAAAAAGCAAAAGCTTGCGTCATAAATACTTCATTGGCTGGATGAATAGCTGAAGGTGACAAGCCTAAAGTCCCACTCTGAATACAAATTGATGTACAGTAGAGCCAGGAGAAGAACCTGAGTGGAGGATTCTGTTATTTTAATGCATGAAGGCTCTCTGCAGATAAATGCGAGCGATATGGTAATCTCCCTTGGGTTGCGCGCGGTTGTACTGCAGGCAGAGCTGTGACATGTTATGTAGCTTGTTTTGAATTTTAGGGACAAGTGAGAAACTGAAGGCCTGTGACCTTGGCAGTCCCCTCCCTCCCGCTTGAGAGAAAAGCGAAAATGAAAGAAACATTTTGCAGTAGAAATAGCCTTTTAAGTGAGTTACCAAACCTCATCCTCATCCATCTTCACTAGATATGTTCATGGCAACAACTCTATGTTAAAGCATGCAGTAATTATTTGGACCCATTTATCACCTTATTTTCTCACTCACAAAATCTCATAACATGCGAAAGATTTGCCCGTTCTTTTTTTTGCACAGATAAATTCCAAAGCTGTGTCAAAATATGATAAATCTTTCATTATGCTCCCCTTTACACTTTGTTCTCCTTTAGCTACAATGATGCAGTGAAATATTAATGACAGCACATATTCATAGTCGTGGTATCTCCAACTCTGTTTTTCTGATGCCTCTCCTGCTGCTTATGCTTCTTTCCTGTTGTTTCATAATCAGATCAGATTTCATATCGTACCCAAAGCTGCCAAGTGGAAAAAGGAGAAAGCTTAGTCAATGAGATTATGAATGTATGACTGCTTCTCTTGTACGTCGAAGAATGTCGTCTCCTTCATGAGAATACTGTCTAGAAGTAGATGAAAAACATCCCTAAATGTGTTAAAACAACCCCACGTCTGGCGGGGTTTTGCAGTGTTGTTAGCTAACCCACCTCAGCTGTCCTAATTCTAACACAAAGACTGTTTCTCGC
This sequence comes from Bovichtus diacanthus, assembly GCA_943590825.1. Lineage (NCBI taxonomy): Eukaryota > Metazoa > Chordata > Actinopteri > Perciformes > Bovichtidae > Bovichtus > Bovichtus diacanthus. Next base: position 833,842 of record CALSBV010012220.1, on the reverse strand, counting down.
CCTTTAGGTGGTGTTTTCCCGTGACGCCAGTGGGAGTCGACTGCCTCAGCTCTGACTCTCTGACCGCCAGCTGATAGGGATGCTGATGTGAAGCCTGCGATGATATCTGGTGAGTTTGTCGTGTTTTCCAAGTCATTGCATATCGACTGTGAGCAGTTGCAGCTCCGCCTTTAGCTGGGGCAACTTTAACTATGCTGTTCTGTCAGCAGTGGTGCATCAGCAGATTAAAGATGCAGTACTATGTGGATCACCGGTGGAAATTTGAATAGATAATACAGAAAAGACGGTGAAACTACAGGTGCATAGCAGAACTGGGTCAAATTTTCAAAGGCCTTTTTTTTTTTCTTTTTTTCTTCCTTTTTCTTTGTTTTACACAGTCTAAACAGCCATGTGGGGGGTTGTCAAATCAGATTCACCCTTATGGGCTAGGTATGTTTACACTACATTTAGACAGCTTGTGCATCTAAACAAAGACAAAGCAAACATATGGCTATTATGTACACACAATTAGGTATGAGAAATAGATATATTTTACGGGTGTCCCAGACTAAGAATTGACATTGTCGAATCTGATTGGTCAAGGCTTGCCTATCGTCAAATCATGTTTTTGTTTTTTTTTGTCATTGATCCACCTCTATCTATTTATCTATTGACAAATAGCATTTCTCAGCAATTGGCAAAGATACATGTAACTATCGCTTAGCTGTTGTTTTAGAACAATGGAAAACGCTGTTTGATGTGTGCAGGTGCGCCGCTGTCCGTAGCACTGAAACAGAGCAGAGGAGATCGATAGACAGAAAGACATGGTTTCTTAGCCGGCGTGCAAACAGTAGCCTTATGTTGTTGTTATTTAGCCTTTCTGAGGCTATCGTCAAGATCTGTTCCGATTGTGATTTATTCATGCACACTGAGATAGATTGTAAGCACATGAGTTAATGTCCCATTTTTATTGACAGTATTGTTAATAAACTGATTTGTATACATTTAATCGTCGAATAGTCCACTATTGAGGGTCACCCCAAATACATATACTGTTTATAAACATGAAATGGATAACAACTTACAATGTCTGCAAGGTCACAAATAGTAAAAGAGTGTGTGGGAGTGTGCTGGATTAAAATTGCACGTGTAGTAAGTAACTTCATATGCATACAGTAGGTTTACGGACAGCACAGTATACAGCCTGCTTTGATTTAGATTTGACAATAATGGCTAATATATGCATTTTATAGCACAATGTGTATATTCCACTGTCATATATATGATTTGTAAGTACATTAGATGTTTTTGTATCACAGGGTAGTTGTACTGGGATTGTTTCCTGACGGCATGGTTCTGATCCAAATGTTCATGAGACAGATGGCGTGTAGAAAGAAACTGCATACGTTTGGTTTTAGAAGTGCAGGGACACAATGGAGTCAGAGGTTCTTCAACAAAAAAAAATATCATATGTTATTCGATTTTAAAAGATTGATGCTCAATTGTAGGAAAATATTAAATATACTGGAGTAGTAGTACTTCAGCCTTGAGTAGCGCCTGCAGTCTTTCTCTCAGACTGAAAAGCCCCAACGGCCTTCACCAATAAGAACATATAGTATATCTAGCCTGAAAGGCAAAACAAGGGGCAAATATGGCCTGAAGGAATTCGCTCCATAGCTCACTGCTGTTTCTGCTTATTGCACCATTTTTTATCGTCTCTTCTATTTTTTTCATCTGGATTTAGACACCTGGACAGGAGTTTATTGTTCAGAGAGATTTAGTGATAAAATATAAGGAGGCTACAAAATAGTGCTCTGTGAATGATTTCTACTAAAAGGCAAACCCAACCCATCTAGCACCCTAACTTTGCCAAGTGTCTCAAATAATTTGACCCGTGTGTGGCACAAAAGGGTTCTACCTGGAGTCGTAGTGAAATAGAATGCATCTCTAACTAAACTGAAATGGGCCATAAAACACTCTTCAAAATGCTGTGGCAGTACATAAACGCAGTTCCATGTTTCAATCGTACGTTATATAGCATGAAACTATTAATTAAAAACCTGGTACACAAGAGGATAGAGTTAATGATCTGTGCTGCGTCTTCAGAGAGCAGTCAGCCGAGAATAATTGTGTGCATCTGAAGTGCAGTAGGTACCTGTATCCCCCTTAACATCTGTTTGGCGTACTTGGAGTTGGTTTGCATCCTGAAAATGTCATCGCACTACATCTAGACACAGTATTGGATGCAGCATGCTGCCAGTAGCTGTTTTGCTGAGGGCCTGGTTTAAGGAAAAGGTCTCGTTAATTCCTCTGGGGCAGTTGAGTAAGGAGGGGGGTGGGAGGCGAGGTTACTTTACCTTACCTCTGACCCTCTGTGGTCAGAACCCCTGTGGTTTCTGCGGTCAGGGGAATCACACAGTGCTGAGAACAAAGAAATATGATGGTTCCCACTTGTCCTCCTCTGGTTCAAAGGGAATGGCAGGGCAATGCTAATTAGCCAGCTTGTGTTACTGAATTGAACATAACTGCTGTTCCCTTCAGTGTCCCCCCTCCCCCTCGTCGTACGCCTAACAAGCAGTGTCTACAACAGTCATGCACCCTGCATAACTCTGCATATTTTGTGCACCGTGAGACATTCTGTTTTGTTTCTGTCCTAAAAAAAGAAAATAATTCCCATAGTTAAATCCTTTTTTTTTAAGAGAATTGAATTCACCCTTTCCTGTTCAATAATAGCAATTTGTTTTGTGAAAGTACAGTAAGTTCTGGCCCATACATATTCTTTCGACGTCTTCGCCCAGCTGTTTGGAGTGTAGTTTAATCCTTGCTGTCAAGTTTGAGGGCGATAAGAGGCGTAACAACAGGATTCCCCACCAGTTCATCTCTGCTCGTTCAAATTGATGGTACTATTGCTCAGAAAATGGTTCTCTGTAAGTAGGTACTGAATTCATGTTTTTAATCAGGGATCGAGGGTAGAGTGAGGGGGAGGTCAAGTTATTATCCTCACACATTCAAAATTCCAATGGCGGCACTGTGCATGTGCGCCTCCCCTCCCCTGTCTTGTGTTCTGTGGTCTGCTTCTCTTGTCAAAGTAATCTGAGTCTTGCAGGCAGTGTTTCCTGGAATACCAAGTATTGAAGACAGTGACAGGCGGTGTCGAGTAGCAGCTCAAAGTGTTCATAAGGTTTAAGGCCCATGTTAAGATTTAATCTCCTGCATTTGATTCTTGTTTCTGAAGCTCTAATCATCCACAGAAATTAAGATCTATCCTCCATGTCACCCACGTCTCAGAATAACAAGGGGTTTGTGAATTTGAAATGGTGTAGCTGAAGCTATTTGAAGTGATAGTGGAGGAAAATATGGCAAAATCAAACACACCTGCATGCGTGCGAGCACAAGACAGATACAATAGACGCATAGCTCCAGGGGAGTTGTGCTCAGTGTCTTGGTGCTTTCTCTCTCTTTCTTTCTGTCTCTGTCAAATATCTTTTTGTTAGTGCAGATGCACGCAGGGTTGGCAAACACATTGAAGGCTGAGTCACTTAAACAGCCTCATCTTGACACACAGCTGACTCAGAGTCTATTGATTTCTTCATACATCATATTTTTTTCTACCGTTTGTTGTTTTGTATGTATACGGGGAGGTAGGGATGGAGTGATGGGCGCTGTTTGAACTCCTCCAAGGCACATGCTGTATGTTTGTCTCAGAGCTGCTTCACATGATTACAAACATAGAGCCATGTTTAATGACACACGGAGGTGAAACCTTATTGCGTAATGCTCATTAGTTACCAGGGACACAACTGAGTTTAAAAATCCATTTACATTAATAGCCAAGAATAGCACAATCAGTGTTTGTGAGTACAAACAAGCCTCTTTCCCAGAGCCGCAAAACAGAGAACCTCTCATCTGTGTTGTTGTTGTGCAAGTCAGGCCCAGAGCTCATTCATTCAAAAATAAAAGGTGCACTTTATTTTTTAAGGAGTGGTGTACTGACTGGAATTGTATTCTGCTTACTTTTTAAAAATAATATGAGAATTAAAGCTTTTCTCTCAAGGTGCTAACTGCTAAATTATGCTCGCTGAATTCAGATGTAATCTTTTATGCAACTAGAACCTCTTTATTTTTTTATTTTAAGGGCTATTTTTAGGTATCTACCATAGCACAAAGGAAGGGATTTTACAACCTACTGTGCAGAGACACATACAGAAAAATCACCTACTGTGCTTCCCTTACTGTTCTTTCATCATAAATGTGAATGTCTGATCATTCTTCCTTACTCTCTTTCCTGTGATTGGCTCATAATAAATAAATTAAAAAAATAGACAGTATCAGTGTCCATCTGTGCATTGGTCTAAACAAGGCCATGACAGGAGCCCCCTGTCCTTTCATATCATCACCAGATACAGCGTTATTGAGTAGTTTGCATCATAGTGGCAGACGAGTAGCTGGTTATGAGCCACAGCTCCTCCATTGTCTAGCATGCTGGAGAAAGAGTGGGAGCCCCTAAAGAGGCCTGGCAGAGTCTCTGCTTCCATCTGCCTGCATGCCTCGCCATGGAGCCCAGCTCGCACCACTTGAGATTATACTCACGTCCAAGCTGTTACTGTAATTTGCATTGGCTCATAGGCAGAGGAGAGTGGGGAGGAGGAGCTGCACATGAGGCAGGGATGTTATAAGTGGTCCTGGCAGCACAATGAGCTTGCCTGTGTGTAGTATTATGTACAAGTGGCATGGGCAGAGCTGTATTAAAGTGCAATAATGGAACTGAGCAGGTCGTCCTGCTGTCCAAGATTATTGTCTATGTTGGTGCATGAAGTAAATGATAGAAATGTAGTTTTTTAAACTATCCCAGTCACAGTCAGTATTGATGTTATGTGCCTTATGGCTGCATTATTCTCAGCACCCGTCTCCAGCAGCATTTGAAAGCCATCAGTGAAAATACATGAAACAAATAGTGTTTTGTTTTTTTTGTATTCCACTAATTAGCGAGTGATATTTTCATTTTCTTGTAATTCATTTAGATGAAAAGTCACACACCTGAAGGGAACCCACGCAAACACTGAGGAAAATAAGCAACACAAGAGAGGGCTGGGGCCGAGGATCAAAGCAAAAGCAAGAACACAGGAGCTACTGAGCTGCTCTCTCTGTTTCACATCATACATCATCACCTGGGCAGTTATCATAAATAACGTCTTTTAAATCCAGGGCAGCGGCTTTATTTACAAACCATTTTCTGAACTGAATGCGTCTGTATTGAGTACGGCAGCAGTACTCATTTGGGAGGCGTTGATTATGTAGTAACGGCTTGATGAAGGATTTTTAAATTAAATTTGCGTTTTTCCTCAATAAAATAGAACAAAACCAAAAAAGTACTTTCCCGCTCGATCCCATTGAATGTTCTCTGATGTCCTCATTTCTCATGCTTAATTTGTTCCTGACTGGATAACGTTTGGACTGCAATTTGGTTCAGCGGTTCATTTATCTAATTTACTAATTAACTGGAGACAGAAAATAAAGAGCAATTTCTGATAAGGCCACCTCCGTCAAATAGGTTGTGAACTAATTATATATGGTACAGCCACAAGCTCAATGACCCATAATGAGCTTCTTGTAGCTGGTGGTAAAGTCACAACATGGGCAGTACTTAATGTGTCCTGTCCATAAACATTGACAAGCCCAATTACTTTAGTCAACGAACCTTAACCTTTTTTGTTATATTGTAGTTAAAGTAAATATATTCCCAGGGTTAAAACAATTTACAAGTTCAATTGAAACTAAGGCAGTAGCTTAAGTATTGTGAAGATGGGGATTGAGGTTAAAATGTCAGACCATTTTATTTCCTTTGGAAAGTTTGGAAGACGTCAACAGATTTACACAGCAGTCAATCCCTTTTTTGGAACACTGATTTTCCATTATAGAAAAAGTAAATTTGACTGTTTCATGAGGATGCAGCAATATTAACTTTTTGCACAGCTATTAAAAAAAAAAGAAAAAAAAAAAAAGATAAAAAATAATAGTTTGAGAGCTAAATATGCCTTTCAGTCTCAAATAACAGGTCTGACAGGTTTATGACTGGGGACTCACAAGTGTAGGATGAGCTTGCCTGCAGTCGCATAATTACTAATTATACTGATATGTCACGGATTTAATTTGTTGACCTGATTTCTCAACAAAAAAAACTGATTAGAGGCAGAAATAGAAAATAAGTATCTCATTTACTTAGAAAATCATGCACATCAGACTTTTAAACATGACTTATGTTTGAACCTGGCTGCTCTGGCTTGTAGATAAAAAAAAAAACAACTTGGGTCATAATTGGATTTCTTTCTTTTTCTTTTTTTTTTTTTTTACACATTGTAAACTATTTATTGTAATCATGCATGCTTTCTAACTTTATAGAAAGGTTGGGTAAACTTACCCAACAGATTTTTAACCACTACTAGTGCTACGTAGCAATGTTTTCTAGAGTAGGTCACCATTTTGTTAGTATCTTGTGTCCGTGAACAAGGAAGAACAAATGTACAGTACAAATGTTTAATTAGGAAGGACAAAACATATGGCATAGGTGTCAAAGATATACGCAATGCATTTTTTGGAGAAAAGAAACACACCACAGGGTAAGTTTAACTTGAATGTTGTTAAAGGATAATTATGGTTTATTTCAACCTGCCGTATTTCCCATAAATGTGGCTGATGTGGCTGTATGGGTTGTGCTAAATTTGCACTCGCTACCTCTGTTGTAAAGATTCGGGGAAACAAGGACATATCGTGCAAGTTCTGCAACACTTGTCTCTGAGTCTGACGGGAATTAATCCCATAAAGTGACACATGCGACTGCCATTAAAGGCATCAACCTCCGGGCCAACTTGCACTTGGTTTGTTTGCATGTGTGAGGCTATGGATCGCTGTCCATTTACCGTGTGTTAGAGAAGTAGCAGCACGCGAGATAACACCTTGTCATTTTCATCAACTAACACTGCCACTGGCCCATAGAGATTCCAGTTGTGGCTAATTTCTCACTTGAAGAAAGAAAGTTAGTTCATTAGAGCATCGTTGGTCACATATGTTGTAATCTCTCACTTAGTGTTTAACATGTTTTAATTGCTTTTTCTGTTCCAGTTGATTTTGGGGAGGGGAAATACTATTTCCAGGACGACAATTTAATAAGCAGTTTCCGGCGAAACGTTGTGCTTTGGGAGGATCCTGTTGACTTTCTGTCTCTGCCTCGATTCTTCGTCTTTCCTCTTCCATTTGATTTAAATACTCATCTGTGCACTCTGGTTCAAATAAAAACAGTCGACTTTCACAGTCAAATGACCCACAATTGCCCTCATAGTAGTTCAGAGACAATCCGCCATTGCATGTAGCTTTTTGAGTTTCCAAACCGCAGATAAAATCAGCCTCGCACATGTAAACATACCGCCTTGTTCCGAATAATATGCAGGGTTATTAGATCAGCCAGTTGCCCCAGATATAGATACGTACCTATGTGGTTAGCCATAAAGGAAGCTCCAGGCATCTATTTTCTGTGTTTAATTTCGGTCAGACTCAGAGACGAGATCAGGGTGATATAAAACATGCAAATAAACAAAAGCACATAATGCAAATGCTTTTATAAAAGCAACCGTTTTACAAAAGCAACTGGTGTACAAAACAAAGATGTTTTTGTTTTTTTCTTTCTCTTAGCATTTTCACAGTAAACAAATAAAGGGACTGGTACACAATGACTGGTTCCTGGTGAAAAAATGATGTCGTTGGAAACAGCTAGTGTTCACTTTAATTCACTTTATTCTTTTGGTACAAAGCCAACTGTAGATAAATCCACACCTTATGTGTATTTACTGCCCCACTGCCACTGTGTATATATTGATATTGCAAGGTGCTTTATTTGGCACAGAGATGGGATTAGTGAGGCTCAGAGGCCCTGTATATGAATATAATACCCACAATATATGTTTGACAAATGTTCTGCCTAAGTCTGCCTTGCACAAGCTTTCCTATGAAGTGTGTCAAATTGAAGCTATGCGGTCTATTATTTGTGCGCACTGAGTGAATCACATGCAGTCATAGCTGCCTCGTTCTGAGGTCGTAAAACACACTCATAAGCATTAAAGCCTTGAGTGAATTTGGGCCACTGTCTTCTATATCAATTAGAGCTGTGTGAGTTTTTCATTATTGCGTCCAGTTCTTACTGTAGAATTGTTCATGTGGATCCCAACAGTAATAAATCTCAATTGTTTTTGTTAATTAAATACTATTGCAGCCATAAAGGAGAAGGTACACATTGGATATTTACTTCTTGTTTGACTTAAGAAACAAAATGATGAATGGGGTCATGTATATTTTTTAGGCTCTGGTTAGAAAGAAACAATGCACTAGTTTAATGGGATTAGGAGTCACGCTAGTAGCTCTGTGAGGCTGCACTTAGGTACTATGAGCTAAGTGCTACCATCAGCATCATGATAATGCAAACATGCTGACATTTATCTGGTATAATGTTCGCCATGGTCACCATCTTAGTTAAGCATGTTAGCATGTAGCTTAGGCTGATGCGAATGTCATTCGTTTTGCTGCTGTTTGGCCATAAACCAAAGTACTGGACACATTTTGATCTGGTGATGCCGCTAAATAAAAGAAATAACCAAAAAGTTTTACAATTCATCCTGAAGGGGACATGGAGCTCTGTACCAAATTTCATGACCATCCATCTAATAGTTTTCACTCAAAACCGCTAATATCAACCTCATGGTGGCACGCTAGGAAAAGGCCAATGATCCTCAACGCCATGAGGATACAATGAATGAAAAACATGAATGTCTGTGCCAAATTGTGGGCCAATCCATCATGCAGATGTTTTCCTGGATAAGTGACAATCTATCCAATAGTTTTTGAGACTGACTAAAACCCAAAAATGTCAACGTTATGTTGGTGCTAGAGGAAAAGTCAGAGAATCACTCAAGTCATTATGGTTAATCCTCCGGGGACTCTAAATGTTTGAACCAAATTGTATTACAATCCATACTGTAGCTATTTAGATATTACAGTCTGGACCAAATTAGTTTACGACCAGACTGACATTGCCATTCCTCGAGCCATTAGCTAAACCCCCAGATAGATGTATTGTAAATGTCAGTACCTTTATGCTTAAAGACAAAACACAATTGGTCTCTGATAGTGTGTTTTTGTGTTTGAATAAAATCCTAATATTTGCCCTTTGTAACTGTTATAGTTGAAACTTTGTGATTCTATTCTGCGATTAGCAGATGGTCTTCATTGTTTGTTTCAATACATGACACCGTTTATATTATTGAATGCTCAGTGCATGGCTGTCTTGTAACATGAATTGATTGCATTTTAACCAGGGAAGGTTTTAAGTTCAGCCATTTGATTTTCTTTCTCTCTTCTGTAAGTTGGCTCTTCGCTAGAGTCTGCTGTGTCTGTGAAGCACATAACAAGCATGCATAATACCTTGCAAGGGTACATACAGAGCAGGATAAATGCAGTATAAGAGCCTTGGGAGAAGGATTGGAAACCAAGTGTGGATTCCTCAGCACCACGGTAGCACAAAGTAGCTCCACAAGGCACCAATTCAGAGGGTCTATTGAGCTCGTCTGCACAGAGCGAAGAGGGCATGGAACTGCTTCGACAAAATAAAATAACACAAATAACAGAGGACAAACAATGAGGAAAACCATGTGGGAACTACATACAGAAGAGACAATCATGCTGCTACAATGTTTTATAAATCATCAAATCTTGTCAGTGGATTTCAAAATAACTAAGTCTAAAAATAGAAATCCCTTAAGCTGGATGTCATTCAGAATCAGAATCTGGACGCGGATTGTTTGGTCATGCTTTTATCGTAGCTCGTTTATTTTTTTCACAAATATGTTGACTGAACTCTAGCAATCTCTTGGAAGGTGTCAGTGAAACTGCTCCATGGAGAAAAGAGTAACAACCCCACTGTTTATTGTTAATATATTTGTTTATGGTAGGACATTCTGACAACACCTGAAATGACTCAGAAAAAGACGAAACGAAAATCACTTGTTTCTTATGTTTGAAAAGAAACAGATTCTGTGTTTTTATTGGTACGAAATGATGTATTGGTGTGTTTACTTGATTAGCAGGTTATTCAGATCATTGGTAGAAAGTGTGTTGACTCAATTACTGTAAGAATCACTTTGGGTTACTTGTTCTTTACTTGAGTATTTTAATTTGACCTTACTCTACACTTTTACTTCACTACTTCACTTTTTTTTTTTGAAGATAAAGACGTTAAAATCCTTTAAAAAGGTTCAATGTGTAAGATATGCCGGAATTGAAACTTAAAACAATAAACTAACATTATCAACAGAATGTTCTTCACATCCTGTCGATGTTAGTTCATTGTATTTAGTAACATTGTTGACATGTCAAATATGTCTATGTATTGTATTGTATTGCAGAGATAACTAGTGAAATTAGCAGTCTGACTGACGGCCCTTCATGTCTAGGATGAATAGTGAGCCTCTATAGCAGCAGTCTGCCTCAGTACAGAGGGAGAAGAAGTAGAGCCGCCCGACTCGGGCAGACTCGGGGCTTGTCAACATTACATCCATGATCCCTGCACGTCTTGATAGTTTGTTTTGATTAAATCCAGGAGGCTGCTCCGCCAGGAGTAGAGTGTGGGAGACGGACAGATCTTCCGTTAGCAGTCAGCCGTTAGCACTGATGTAGCAGACTCATAGCAGTGTTATTTAGACCGGCTCTCAGAGTCTCAGCAGTCTGTTCTAATGAACTAACTGTCTGACTGACAGACTGACATGTTTACACAGGAGGGAAAAATACACGGTAAATGATATCAACACTAGAAGAGAGCGATGTATAGCTGTGGAATACAATACACACTATAAAGAATACACTGTAATACTCTGAAACTAAAATAGGCACATGACCATTGTAAACCAGAGGGCAGTGCATTGTCCAATGTATTCTATTAATTGTGACAGCTAACAGATGGACTGCAGTCAGAGTTTTTTGGGGGCTCAGTTGTGGAGGCAATTTGTGCATAAAGTGGATTGACTGGAACACCACCATATCTAATAACCATATTTTGCGTCATATGGTGCTCGTGATTAGTGAGAGTATTTCAATGAAGAATTCAGTAATCAGGATTCCGTGTAGAAATATCACGTGTGAGACTTAAAACGGAGGAAACAATCACTTCACATGGAAAATCACTCGTATGTCATTCATATAAATCAAGATAATGTCCCTGTTGATTATTTCAGTGGTCTGACTGTCACAGTGCGGTTAAAAAAAAGGACACAAACGCAGTGAACACGACGGGCAGGTAGTAATGACAAAAAGCGAGCTTTAATTAACAAAGCTGAATACAAAACACAGCTATAAAATAAAACTGAAGCAGCAGGCTAAGATAATAAGAAATAGGACAAACCAGGTGGGCACGAGGGAACACGAGGATCAACGCAGGGATAAACACAGAAGGAACAAACACACCAGGAAACATAGACGACGAACCGACAAGGAACAATGTGACACACAGGAATATACACACACAGACAACTCATCACAAGAGCAGGACACAGCTGGAGGAGGCAGCAAAGACACAAGGGCAGCAGGGTGATTAGAACCAGGAGGATCGAATCAGGGCGGGGCAAACCAATCACAAAAGGAGGGAAAACACACAAAGACAGGAAGTAAAACAAGACATGACACAAGGTGAGTGTTCTTACAAAGTAAAACAGGAAAACTAAAAGCCAGGATCATGAGACTGACATGTTGACGAGGAGCATTGCATAGCTCGCTCACTTCGCTCTGCATCGGCTCGCTACTCCCTCACTGCGAGTGGGACCCAGATACCCCTGACATAAAACCTGCCTGTTTGCTATCTTGGCTTCAAAATGGTGGAACGAGCTCCCCATTGATATCAGGTCAGCAGAAAGTATTCACACCTTCCGTCGCAGACTGAACACCCTTCTGTTTCAACTGCATCTTCGCCAATAATAAAAAAAAAAGTTTAAATAAATAAAAACAAAAGAAAATCTTTTTTCTGTATGTAGCACTAAATTGGTTTGGCTTATTTGAAGCTATTGTTCTGCACTTAAATGATTTCACCTATTTGAAGCTAGTGTACTTCCAGGACTTTTGTTGTTTCGAGTTGTATCCTCATGGTTGTTTGCACTTATTGTAAGTTGCTTTGGACAAAAGCGTCAGCTAAATAAAATGTAATGTATAGTATGATTATTTGTGAAGATTGTCTGATGTAAAGAAATTTTTTTAACAAATGGTCATCAATCGTCTGCATTATACAGAAATTCACTGGTTTCACTTCTTTGTGATACTAAATTGGATATTTTTGGATTTTGGACTGATGCTCAAACAAAAAAAACTATAACAATATGTCAACCAAAGGCTCTGAGAAAATAATGATGGCCATTTTTCACAATTTTCTGATATTTTCTATGCTGAACAATTGATTGATTAATCATTTAAGTAATCAACAGATTAATTGCATAATAAATTGTCAAAATAAATATTATGTGAAACTAGCATTAAACGTATGTCCTCTAATCCCTCCCATGCTATTCCCCTTTTATGTGTGAATACTCATCATCATTTAGCAGGTAATATTCAAGGGAACACAAACAATTATTTACTAAACCTAAGTGATTAGCTAAACTTTAAAAGGTTCATTAAAAAAATAAATAAACATATTAAGTAATTTGTAAATGTAGCAGCAGCAATTGAGGGTTGATTATGTATTAAAAAAAAAAAAAAAAACAGGTAGGGTAACAATCAATCACCTAAGTGTTCAATCAACAAGTGGCATGCATAACTATACTTGCGTAGCGCCAATGTAGTCCTAATGTTCTCTATCTTGTTTAGGGAAGCTCTTGCAATTAAAGTTTATGGAGCTGCAATAGTTTGTGCTTCTCAATTCTTCCTCATTGAAAGTTTTAAATGGGATGTAATTGGGAAGACCGTCTTTGCATGCAGACATAATTATAATATGCAAATGCTCCTCCTGTTTACGACTATACCCACATCCCTCTTGATGGGATGCGACCAGAAATCCCCCGGGCCGTGGAGCCTCAGTTTAGGCATCCACTGGTGGAGACGGAGCTGACTCCAATGAACTCGGCCTGTCAATAATTATGCCTGCATCCTGACAAGAGTCACACAAGGGCATCTGGCAGTCCACTGCCTGCACCGCCTAATTGGCGTTTACGGTTTCTTGACAAAGTCATGTCCAGAAAATATCCTTACAATGTCTTCAGTGGGCAGATGTTTTTCTGAGGTAAGGACAGACTCTGACTCCGTCGTTTATTTATATTCCCTCACTGTTTTCAATGTCACATTCAAAATCTCCTTTAGCTTCCACTCACTTTCACTGTAACTTTAATCCAGGGCTGCCACTAAAAATGATTAACTGCTGATTATTGTTTTTATTAATCAATAATGTTGGGTCTATAAAATGTCATAAAGTAGCCTAACTAATCATTTTCCAGGACCTTAGTTGACTAACAGTCAAGAACCTCAAATTATTCAGTTTACTGCCATAGATGACTTGGAAAATCAGAAGCTATTTACGTTTTTGTAATTCTGTAAATAATATGTAATATTCTGAAATAATTCATAATTATCATAAATGAATAAAACTAATGGGGGAAAAAACTCTCAAACGATTAATTAAGAAACACATTTGTTGCTGATTACCTTTCTGATTTAAGGAGCTGAAACACATTTTTTGATTAAAAAAAGATTCACTTGGTCTATAAAAAGTCAAAACAGTGTGAAAAGTTCCTAAAAACCAAGATGGCATCCCTTAAATTGCTTTTCTTAATTTTCTCAATTAAGTCCTAAATTAAGTCCTGAATTAAGTAATATTCTACATTGATACTAAGACAATGACTCAAACAATTATTCAATTATCCAAAAATAATTGCTGATTACTTTTCTGTTGATTGTCGAATAATTTTATCGCTACTTTAATCTCATATGAATTAAGAATTTAATGTCCAGTGAAGAGTTTCTCTGGTTAAGCTATCATAACCACGTTAGGATGTCAAGATTACATCAAGTAGGTCATATTTCATGCTGAGTGAATATAAGATGGCAGCTAATGGCACATTCCTGTACAGTTTAATGATGGTAGTTAAAACACATATACATTATTCTCACAGAGGACAGTTATTTAAGAGGCACTATTTAATCGGTATATTTAATCATTTTGAGTGCGGGGGTGTTTGCCTCGTGACAGTTCTGTGATTTATGAGATATTATATATATATATATATAAGTTTTCTTTAATAATTGTTGAATTCATAAAAGCCCTTACTTATTTCTGGTTATTTAATAATGATAATATCCTGGTGAATTCATGCATTCCCTAAATAAATCTTTCAACAGTGGCACCCACTATGCCACCCACTTAGTACCACCCACTATAGGTGGTTGTTTTTTCAAATTTATAAAAGATTTGCTGTTGAGAAGATGCATCATCATCCTGTCCTGTTTTATCCGTAAACCGGTTGCTAGTGTTAGGAATGCAGCAGCAGGAAGGTGTTTCACAGTCAGATATAGGACAAGCTGTTTGAGACGGCATCTTACAGATTTTATTTGACTCTTACTGCATTGTTCATGACGCCCTCTAAGCTCTTACTTTTAGTCATTTTAAAGTGAGCAGCTGATTATTTTAGAAATTGCACAATTACCTGCGCCTCTTTTTACAGAGCTCTATTGTCAATTTGTGAACCAACCAGCATTTTTAAGAAGCAGCCGAGTTAACTTTTTGTTCATGTTTTCTGTCAGTATGTTCGAGAACATTAGTACAAACACACTGACACTCAAGTTCATTTACTTATCTCTTTGTTTTCTCCTCTTGGGTACTCTCTGCTTTTTATCTTTGTTGATCGTTATGTTTGTCTGTATGTGAATTTAAAGATGTATAGAAGGATATGTTTTCTCCTGTGTTTGGGCTGTAATGCTCACATGTAGGCTACATGCTGCGTGCAGAACTGTGCCTTAATGTAAATATGATGTGAGTATTGTATCTTATGTTTAGTGAAAGGCATTTAATAATAGTATGCATGCTCATCCAGCCAATTTTATGATCGGCTACTGTATTTAAAGCTTGCTTTGTCCAACCGGCGGTCCAAAACCCAAAGATATTCTATTTATATGATATTACAAAAAAAGTTTAATATCGTTACATTTGAGAAGCTGTAATCAAGCGATAAATTGATTGATTGATTTCAGTTGAGTAATTGTTTCAGCTCTAGTTGTCTCTAGTCTTTTTTTTTTTATCCAGTTTGGTCCAGTGTCAAAGACAAGAGACATAAATCACACTGCCACACAGCCACGTGTTTAGTAGAAAAATGTGCAACCCTTATTCAAGATAAACAATTACTACAAGCTCCCACTGGTACAGTGGTTAACCACCCTCAAAACCAAGAACAACATGTCAGCATATAGCCACGGGTCACACTATAGTTCAGATTCAAAATGCATGGTAATCAATAAGTAGGATCGCTCCACCTGAAGGGAAGTCACTCCCACAAAGAGGAGAGACATCCAACCAAAAGCATAGCCTCTGGATAACCTCAGATCAAATGGCCACACACTAAATCTCAACTAGGACAAAAGTGTCAAGACATTTCACAAACCATTTAAAATAGAAATCTCTCACCTCTTTACCTAAAGAAGGTATCTGACCTCCTGACATAAGGTCACATCCTCGATGTAGTGTTGTGTCTTCACTGACGGCAAAAGCCAAAAGTTGCAAACAGCACACCCTGCATCTCCCCCGAGTGCCACTGCCATGAAAAAAAGCAGCTTGTTATCTCACACGACCTTTTAGCATTTACATTTAGTCTTTTTTATTCAGTGTGTGGGTCATCTAAAATGCCTTTACTCATTCTGATATGCATTTCTGTGTCATGGAGGCAAAAAAAAAAAAAAAAAAACATGATTTAAACAAAACGTGTGCAGGACTTTATAAAAAGATATATATACTTTTTTCTACAATTTGCTGTCCTGCTAAATTATTTTCAGAATTTTTCAGACCTATTCAATGATTTAACTCTGACTAGATTATTAATAAAATGTATTTAATTGAGATATAATGGTCATATAACAGGGAATGCCGTTTTATCAGTGCGTATAACTTCCACCGTTCACACTTGAGCACAGTGGTGAACTTCAGGTTCACTCTGCGGTGGCTTAGGGGGTGCAAATCTTCATTTTAATTAGGCTTTAATGAATCATTATGCTCATCTCAAGTAAATAGGGATCATCTTTATTATAAAACCAGTTTCTGAAGCTTTCAAACTGAAGGAGTATGCAAATGTATAAAGCTGTATCTATACAATAAGTATTAGCATATTTATATTTTTATGCATGCATAGAATGTACTCTATGTATGTGTGTCGTGGGTATTACTGTAATGCATAGGTGTATGTCAATGTGTGTTTTTGTTCATTTTTATTTCGGTTGATTTAGTTCCTGAATGTTATTAAAAGCTATTCTTAATTACAAATGTATGTGTCTTCCATCAGGGGAATGGCCTGTGAAAGGTTGTGCTCCTGCATGACTGGGCACAAAAACAAACCTAAACTCCACCCTGTGTTATCGATTTGGTAGCCGCCACTAATATTAAGCAATAAAACAGAAATAGAAATGTCAGTCGGCGCTGCCCTTTTCTTTTAATTTTCTCGGCCATTCATACATCTGTTCACGTCTCTTCTTACCTTCTCAGCACCCATTAGGATTGAGACCCTGCGTTCCGGGCAGCTCAACATCGTCTTAATGTAATTCAGAGACCTATATTCTACACCGGAGTTGCCTGGCAACAAAGTCCCCCCCCCTCCTCCCTGAGATGCTGAAAGATCAATAGAGTACCCTCGACGGTGTGGCAGGAAATGCTCTGGCACAGATGGTCCTCTGAGAAACCATGAGCTTTGTGGCCTAGTTACCATATGAAAACTAACACAATCAGGCGAGATCACTATTATATTGAAATGATACAAACGTGGACATCAATATTAGATAGAATCTGAACTAAAGATCATAACACTGTTATGAAAATATCTCTCCCTGCTGTAGCTTTTATATAGACGTCTATCTAACAGGAAGTATCACCTGCACTGCAGTAGCCTACTTAATTGTTTTAGCTTTTCCAACATCTTTTTAAAAGAAAGAAAAAAAGCAAATTTGGGGAATTCATTTAGACAATGCAGGCAAACTGTGCTGCCAACAATAAAGAAGCATCGCTAAATAAATAAATTCTCTCAGGGGGGTTTTGCATTTTCTCACTCAGTGTACCACCTAGTGTGTGTTTCTGCCCTTGGAAATTGCATAACTATGTCACATGTTTTTTTTGTTTTTTTTTATCTTGCTTCCATATTCTTTGTTGAATAAATTGCACGGGAGAAATGTTTTTCAATTTCAAAGAGTCAAGGGGGTTGTATTTCAGAGATGGAGGTTATAGCTAAGCCTGCAGAGTCATACCAAGGAGAGAGGTAAACACAAACCACGCAAAGGACTGGGTCCAGTGTCTTTCTTAAATGCAGTAGTATAAAGTAGAAGTGATACACAGTCAGTGTTGAGTTAATTCAATCAACAAGCTTGGAGAAACTATCCCACTGGTTTGAACTCAGGCTTCAAGCTGTCCTACTTCCCTCAGAAAAGGACATCATACACAGTCATATTTTAATGAGAGCTCTGATTGGACAGTGGTATTTCATAGTTAACTAGGTGCCCTGTTGTCTGACAGACAGTATCCAGACAGCACTGTGAGTGTGCGTCTGCAAGAGAGCGAAAAGGAAAAGCATTTTCGCTAGCTGGCAAATGCAATGCAGGTTGATGTAAAATGACAGAAATGCACTCACAATTTCTCACGATCTTGAACATTCATAACAACTCTCATCAGACCAAGTTTGACACAAGCAAAAACAGAGTCTTTGTGCAAAGATTGTGAGTTAGGAAAAGCTTGAGAGATGGAGAAAGAGAGTGCTTTATTTCTCCATTTGTGACATTTAAAATATTCCATAAATCTCACTGCAGGCGTTTTTTAATCAAATTTTAATTTAGGGTTATCTGTACTGTGAGCTTTAGATACTTTTGCTTTGGGCACAATGGAGGGAAATCAGTGGTGTAAAGGACGTCAGCGCCACCTCAACATGGTGGAACATAGATAAAGAGTCTCTAAAATTAGTCATGACAAATTGGATGAAGCAAACACTATTTGTGTTTGAAATCCGCAGCCAGCTTTTCCTGAGTGAATTAAAACTATTATGTTGAACTTCTGGGGGAAAAAAAAAGGGGGGGTGGTTGATTGTAGAAACTCAAATGTCGTTATCTGAAAACCTAGAATAGAAAAGTCACCCCTTTACTTAATAGGCGTTAACAGGTTCTCTCATGAACTGTGAAGCTTAAGATGTGCGATCAAGATCACCAGGGGAAAACCACTGACAGTGTGCATCAGCACAGCGCTGTTTGTGTTCCACTGGGGTCTCTTATGGTTATTACAGCAAAGGATCACTTTTTACTCATGTCACCAAAGGCGTGTTCTCTCCAAGACTGAAATCAATACCTCTAAATGGGAATCAAAGAATCAGAACATCCTCAGGAGGGACTCGAAAACAAGCCGTATTTTCCCCCTATTTCACTTCACTTTTTTACTTTTTTTTAACCGTGATTTACATGACAGGTTTCTGTCTAATTTTGCAGTACATCTCAGAAGCATAGGGCGAGCAGAGAGCATGAAAAGGTCATGAAAATCCTTGAGCGCTGCTGACAAGCGCCCTTTTCTGCCTTTAATTCTCCACCCTGATGTGAAATTCAGAGCAAGAAAAACACACAAGCCTTGTTATATGAGGAAAATGTACATGGTATATACTGTAGATGCCTAATATAGGAAAATTGTCCTGTGATCATTCAAGAAATGATATGGTTCAGTGGGGATGCAGCCTTGTGGCAAAAAAACATTCTGTTAATGCCATTAAAAGGCTACAGAGACATGGGCTTCTGACAGCGTTGCTGCAGCCTTTCATCTCCCAGGTGCCATTATTTCAGAAAAGCTCCATTTCATTTTGTGATTGATACCTTGCTGG
The DNA here is from genome assembly GCA_943590825.1 of Bovichtus diacanthus. NCBI lineage: Eukaryota > Metazoa > Chordata > Actinopteri > Perciformes > Bovichtidae > Bovichtus > Bovichtus diacanthus. The sequence continues at coordinate 814,745 of CALSBV010012220.1, read as the reverse complement.
CAGTCTCTGCAATCTTGGTCAGACTCTTGATTTTTGCAGCAGGCTCACATAAAAGCGATGATGCTATTTATTAATTCAAAGATCTCTATTTTTTTGACTCAATGTCTCTCCTATCTTTCTTTGTCTGTGTCACACACAGGACCTGGAAACTGATCAACAATGGACCGGCTGGTTCTGTGCGTGCTGCTGTGTGCAGCTTTGGTGAAGGGATACAGCTGCCCCGGCCGCTGCATCTGCCAGCACCTCTCGCCCACTCTGACTCTGCTCTGTGCTAAGACTGGTCTGTTGTTCGTACCCCCCACCATCGACCGCAAGACCGTCGAGCTAAGACTCACAGACAACTTCATCACCATCATCCGCAGGAAAGACTTTTTCAACATGACCAGTTTGGTGCACCTCACCTTGTCCCGTAACACCATCAGCCAGATCACCCCCCAAGCCTTTCTCGGCCTGCGGTCCCTGCGGGCGCTCCACATGGATGGGAACCGCCTCAGTGTGATAAAGACTGACCACTTTAAAGGCCTCATCAACCTGCGGCACCTCATCCTCGGAAACAACCAGATCCACCAGGTGGCTGTCACCTCCTTTGATGAGTTTGTGTCCACCATAGAGGACTTGGATCTTTCCAATAACAACCTGCGCAGCCTTCCCTGGGACGCCATAGCCAGAATGACCAACATTAACACGCTCACACTGGACCACAACCTGATTGACAACATTGGAGCGGGGACTTTTACGCTGCTCACCAAGCTGGTCCGCCTGGACATGACCTCTAACAGGCTGCAGAAGCTGCCGCCAGACAGCCTGTTCCAGCACGCTCAGGTTCTGTCTGAGACCAAGGGCTCCAGCTCCTCCACTCTGGCTGTGAGCTTCGGTGGGAACCCCCTTCACTGTAACTGTGAGCTGCTGTGGCTCCGCAGGCTGACACGAGAGGATGACCTGGAGACCTGTGCCTCGCCAGAGCACCTCATGGACAAGTATTTCTGGTCCATCCAAGAGGAGGAGTTTATCTGTGAGCCTCCGCTGATCACCAAACATCTTTCCACTAAGCCCTATGTGATGGAAGGGCAGGGTGTGACTCTTAAATGCAAAGCAGTGGGTGATCCAGACCCAGATATTCACTGGCGGTCTCCCGACGGCAAGCTGGTGCATAATAACTCCCGCACCATCCTGTATGATAATGGCACCCTTGATATTCTCATCACCACGCTGAAGGACAGCGGGGCATTTAATTGTGTGGCATCTAATGCCGCAGGCATCGCCACAGCTGCTGTTGAGATCAACATGATTCCCTTACCCTTGTTTGTTAACAACACAGGCCACATGCGTGAGGACCCCGGCCTCTCAGACATCACCACCTCCTCCAAATCTGGCAATGACACCAAGGGCTATGACAAGCAGGACAGGAGGGTGATGGTCAGCGAGCTGACCTCCTCCTCCGCTGTGATCCGCTGGCCGTCTGAGCGCCACATCCCCGGCATCAGGATGTACCAGATTCAGTACAACAGCACGGCAGATGATACTTTGGTGTACAGGTAAGCCATGGTGGAGGGGGTGGATGGATGGATGGAGAGAGAAGGGAGGGTGGTAGAGAAGGGACATGAGGAAAAGGTGAGACATCTGGAGTCACCATCTGCTATATGACACAACGGTTCAATATGGCAGATTGACAGATCCCAAAGATGCAAAATGATTAAGTATGTCCAGAAATAGGCAGAACCCCTATAGTGTAGACTGGGGGGAAAATAAGGAGGAACATTTTTCCATAAATTTAAATGAATTGTAATAATAATATGCATAAAATGTGAAGTTTAATTAAGATATTTATAGATCCAGAAAACACATTTTGAATAGATTGTTGCTATCAGTTAAAGAGATTGTGGAGTCCAGAACTCTAAAGGACTAAATGCCCCTTTCATTAAAACATAATATGAAAACAAACAATAACATGAGGCCCAAGTATTCACTGCATGTAACTGTTTGTATCATTAGCTAGTGCATTAATTGGTTGAAACACAGAGTGTGATTAGATGTGGTTGTCTAATGATAGGCTTGGTTGCGGTGGTGGAAGAAGTATTTACATTGTTTACTTGCTGTAGGTGAAGTACCACACTATAAAAAATGCTCCATTACAAACAGTCCTGCATTAAAAAATTCTCAGCAGCATTTTGCTGTTTTTGTAGCTGGTCGGGCTATTTTTAAGCTCTTTATATACATTTAGGTTGATAGGTCCAGTGGTTCTCAACCAGTTCTGCTACACAACTTTACATTCATTCTTTTGCACTTTTCTATTGGATAATGGACCATTTTGAGCCTCAAACCGTTATTTAAATGAAACCACTTAAAAAGTCTAGAGGGGAAATATTTCGTTGGTCGAACTCCTAAAAACACATAGACATCTGAAATGTAGCAAAAAGCAGCAATTTTGTATAAGGAGTCACAAGCCAAAGGGTTGGAAACCACTGGTTTATTTATACAACAATGCATTGTATTTTATAATTATAATATTTTTTGTAAAATATTAAACTGGCAAGTAACAAGTAACCACAGCTGTTACATTAAAAAGCACAATATTTCCCTGTGAAATGTAGTTAGCTAGAAGTATAAAGTTCATAAGTGTTAAGTAAAGTGGAAATAATCAAGGAAAGGACAGCACTTGAGTAAATGTACTTAGTTACTTTCCACCACAGAGTATTAGTAACAAAGTGTGTCTTATTAACATAGTGTCTTATTATCCAAAATGGCCCCTTTCAGAGTGTTTTAATTGTCTATTATATGATCATTATTGAAGCATTAATATGTTAGCAGTATTTTAATGTTATAATCGAGGTGGAGCTATCATAGGCTGATTATATGTTTTGTATATAAAATCTTAATCTGATAAGTAGCTAGTAACTATATTAGCTAGTAATGAATGTAGTGGATGGAAAAGAAGTACAATGCTTCCCTCTGAAATGTGGTGGAGGAGGAAGAGTATAAAGTATCATGCAATGAAAATACATCAAAATTGTGCTTCAGTGCAGTACTTGAGTCACTTTCCACCACTGCAACAAATAATGTGAGTGTAATATATGTGCACGAAATATATAGAAAAAAAGCTAAATCAATAATAGTGAGTATAAACATTTGCAAACCTTCTTAAAATACTGTTTGAAATATGAGTATGAGTTTCATGTTTTTCTTATGCAATATGTGACGCACACCAACCGGTTCTTGTACACCGAGAAGTACTGTAGGATTTATGTATTCATGGAGCGAGTTAATAATAGTCGTCGTCGTCTTTCTTTCTTTTTTTCTTTTTTAGGTTTTATCAGATATAATGAGTCGCTCTCCTGTATAATTTTCTCATCCAGTTTAGGCATGGAGCTGAGTGTTGTTTTGTCTTTAGGAGGTACATTATTACCTACAAATGATAACCATCAAAGTCTCCCTTTAGGGAAAAGGAACACGCTTCTAATTATATTAACGCCAATGTTGACCTGAAGACAATGCCTTCCTCCGTCGAATTTAGAGTCGTGTAATCTTGCAGTTGCCGACTAAATGTAACCTTAGGTATTCACACATCCAAACTGCCTTCACATCATGCGTCACTTGTCCTGCAACCTGCAGCTGTTGTGGCATATTTTTTAGACAGTGAGCCTCCTCTGCCTTGTTTATAACCTTGCAGTTTGCCCTTGCTGTCATTTTATACACAAACCCAATAGAGCAACTTCTCACTGCTATTTTATGATATAACATATTCTCTCATAATTCAAGTTTAATGAAGTGTTGTGCCTTTTATTTCTGTCTACCTGCATGATATTAATGCTGGAGCTGCGATGGTTGTCTTCTTGTTGTGTGGAATTGACACCTTTGTGTGATTTAATACACCTTATGCAAATCAGTAAATGTGGGCGTTGTAATTCCGATGATTAATCGTCTACACCTTCACCACCGCACTATGTTTCTTTTCTCTGCAGAATGATCCCATCTACCAGCAAGAACTTCTTAATCAATGATCTGGCCGCAGGGCGGGAGTATGACCTTTGTGTGCTGGCGGTTTACGATGACGGCATCACATCATTAACAGCCACACGTGTGGTTGGCTGTGTGCTTTTCCACACGGCCAACGAGGTCAGCCAGTGCCGATTCATGCACAGCCAGTTCCTGGGAGGCACTATGATCATCATTATTGGCGGTATAATTGTTGCTTCAGTGCTGGTGTTCATTATCATCCTGATGATACGTTACAAGGCCTACAGCGGCCCAGAGGACAGCAAGACCAAGGTCAGCTCCAGCATGCACTCGCAGACCAATGGCAGCCAGCAGCGGCTCCAGCGCTCCGCCTCCAAGCAACCGTCCGATGAGGGCCAGCGTGAAGCTCAGGCACCCAAAGAGTGCATGGCGCTGGTGCTGAGGGTGGACACTGAGAAGAAGGAGCGCCCGGCAGCCACCACTGCCATCCTGGAGGTGGAGCTGCCTCCCCTGACTGTCAACAAGATAAAGAGAAGAACCAGCCTGGACGCACAGTGCTCCGGCCCGCCATCTGAGGACACGCAGACGGACAGTAGCCTGACAGGCTCCACCATGTCCCTGTGTCTCATAGGCCCCAACGCTGGCACCAAGGAGGCTCCCAGGCTCAAGGACAAGAAAAGTGCCCTGGCCAACATGGGATTACTCCCTAATGAGCTGGCACGAACTAGGCACAGATTCTCTTTTGACGGAGGGGATTACTCCATTTTTCAGAGTCATAGTTACCCACGCAGAGCGAGGACGAGGTGGCACAAGTCCACCAACCAGCTCAACATGGAATCCTCGCCGCTCGCCAACAGGAGAGTTACGTTCAGCAGCACTGAGTGGATGCTTGAGAGCACAGTTTGAGGAAAGCAGTGTAGCCAGGGGGGAAATGACGGCTCTGCCACACACACATGTAAAAACACAAATATGTCTACATGCCATTTAACACACACTTTTCCCGCACACAGCAAATGATGAACACAAGCACATTGACTTACACATGGAAACTTTGCGTGAGTTGCTGGAGAAGAACACAGTCTCCTTTCATCCTGCCTCCCCATCATACCCCCAGAGAGGTTTGTTGGCCATGTCCTTTCTTTATGCAGCAGTGCCTTATTCAAAAAAAAGGAAATGTACGAATGGAGGATGCTGCTCACTGTAGTCATTAACCGTCCTCTCTATCATTGACTCCCACCCTGATGACGGGAAGCATTTCTTTGGATTTTTTATGTTCTCCTTTTTTTTCTGTGACATGCCAAAGGGGTGTGGCGTTTGGATGTGACTGTTTAATTGTTTAAAAAAAAAAAAGAGGAAAAAAAACTTCATCATAACTGTAAAGTGAACAGCCAGGTATCCTGTTATGTCAATCATGTTTTGGGTTCTTACAAACAAAAAAAAAAAAACTTTTGCACAGAAGACACGAGATACGAGGACAAGTATCACCACCAGTCTATACAATAATAATAATTAAAAAAAGAACAGGATTTTACACATGCCGATTTCTAATGTTAGCATAGAGAGGATGGACCTGGAAACGAACTGCGGATTCCTCTTTGAAGGTCGGACTGTATGATGTTAAATAAGTATTGTTCCAGATGTGACTGTATATTAATCGGTACTGTATCTGGCTGGACTAGATAAAAAGACAACAAACAAAAAAGACATATATAAGTATATTAAAACATTGGTGTATGTGTACTAACTATGTAAGTAAGTAAGTCATATGTCACATGACTTTTTACAAAGCATTTGGGTGTTGGCTGCAAGTTTTTACATTAAAAACCTGTGTCATCACACCTCTCCCTATTTAGTATGTCAAAGTTTGGACCATTTATCCCCTCACGGAGGGTATTAAATTTTTTGTGTGGGTTAACTGTATCAGTGGCGTTTTCTTCTTTTGCTTCAGGAGCAGCAGTGTGCGTTCTCTTCAAGGAGGGACACACATATTGAGATGATAAATATTTGAATCCCGAGGACTATTTATAAGGCTTCTGTTAAAGCTACCACAGAAGTAGAGTAGGGTGTGGAGCGACGATGGACATGATAACTGAATGTGACGCTGAATTCAAATGCAGCCAGTTGTTATTAACAAGGGTGTATTACTGTTGCATCCCACTAGGGGGAGACAAGGTTCTGTAAAGTTCCCAATAACTTGCAGACTGCAAAGATTTTGCTATAAAAACCGTTATTAGCAGAAAGCCTGTGTAGCATCCTGCTTTTAAGGTTCAGTTTTACACTTACACTTAACTTAAACCCCGTCTATTTACTACTTACAAGCAGTACTGTATGTGAACAGTCAGTAAATGGTTTATAACACGTTATAATGTAGTTATGAGCAGAGATAAGGACATTTTTATTTATATGTTCGTCAACCTCTATACGTGCTTTTGTGAAGCACCTGTAAATGGTGTATAAACAGATAATGGATGATTAATATAAGCTATAATCATATTTAATGATGTGTCTTTACAGATATAAACAAATCCTCACAGTGTCTTAGAAAAACATTCATTAACAGTATATGCACATGTCACCGTCACGTTCAAAACATTTATAAATGGGTTCAAAAATCTTCAGTGTTCGCCCAGTTGTCATGGAGAGTGAAGAAGACATGTATAAATAGATAAATACTCCATTGATAACTAATGACAAATGCATGAAGACATTTTTTTGTATGAATACAACTGTTTTATTATATTGTAACTGTTTGTACAGCAGTAAGAGATGCTTCATAAAAGGAGTCATAATGTAGTTGTTGACAAATCTATTAATAAGCACTAAAAGTCTGCTTATTTCTGCTACATTATAATGTGTTACAACCCATCTTTAATTGTTTTTATACTGCAGACAGTACATGGATTGAAATAAGATGTTACAGACAAAGGCATGACAGTGGGAAAAGATACAATCTGGGTGGATGGGGGATATTTGTTTGCTGCCACCCTCTCCCTCTGATTACAGCTACTTAACACAGGCTGAGATGAATCTGAGCTGCGTGGACAGCAAAGAGATAAAACCTGGAGCAGAGAGATAAGTCACACTGGAGGTTTTCAAGCCTCTTGAATCTCCTATTTGCCTCCTCAGTGACGGATTGAGGCTAAGAACGGGCTCGTCCCGTCCTTTTTCCTCATCATTCTTAACCAATTTTCGGCCAAAAAACAACCAAGTTTAGCTAAAAATTTATTTTTTCCAGCTAGAAGAAGACATAACTTTAGAGTGTGAATGCCCAGCTGTCAATTTGTGGTACACACATTTTTCAATACCTTTCCATATCCTCATTAACTACTGATAGCTTCCAGTATGGAGGTGTGCTGCTTTCTAGTTTTCACAGCAGCAGTGTTTCCCTCTGCTCCTATGTGTAACCATTATTGAACACAAACTCTGCTTAGACAGGAGGAGGCTGAGACTTCACTTCAAAATTGTCCAGGGCAGCCAAACTAGCGAACTCTGGGGGTACAGCAAAGCGTGTTGTGTCTCATCAGCAGTTCTGAGTGACTGCGGGAGAAATGTGCCTCGACTTAGTGAGGGTGAGTTTTTTTCACTGAAGATCCAATTTTATGTTTAATGCATAGTAATGTGTTTGAAAAGTCCAATCTGAACATGGTTTAGTAGTATAACGTTTAAAGTCTTATCCGTGCTAACCATGCTGTCTGCTCTACAATATCACTACTTTTCTCAACAAACTATATTCCAACTGTGCTGAAACTCAATTTCTTATGTGATTGGTTGAGTTGTATCATACATATCATTACCAGTGTCTTCTTTTTCAGCAAATAATGTGTTTCCTGAAAATGTAGTAAATCAAGACACCTAGTACACAGTTTCTGTGGAGAGACAAACTATAAACTGTAGCAAACTAAATTAGGACTAATCGTGTTAACAGCACATTTCCTAAACCTGCTGCCGTCCCAACCCTTTGAGGAGACTGGCAGTAACTCTGTATTGAAGAATGGCTTTTTGAAAGCTACAGTCTGAGTTGCACACATACGTATTTCATTATTAATTAGGTAGCAGGATGCAAATGAGGAAAATTATAATTTTATTTGCATTGATTTCTAAACAAGACTATTGAGTCTACAGCCAAACTAGCAGGTTTTATGCCACCGTACTCCTTTGAGCTAAATAATAAGATGAGTTTCTATAGTAGGATACCTTACTGTGAACTGCACAGCACAGTAAGGTAAAGATGTTTACCTTCCTGTACAGTCACAAACCACAGTAAAAGCCTGTCGCCTGCAGCTATTTTCAGCTCTCTGCTGTTCCTGTTTGTAATATTCCGCCCTGCAATATGTTAAACTGATCTGCTGATCAAATAGTGCCGAATCACAACAAAGGCATCCCGCTGGTTCGCCTGTGGAAAGCCTTCGTAGCAGCAGCAGCAGGAAAGGTATTGCAGCTTCTATATTGGACGTCTAAAAGTGGTCAGTAACCAGTAGAATAAAGCTGATATCTGAAAGTAAAAAAACAGGACTGAAACCACAGAGATTCAGAGAGAAGGTACAATAGGCGCACTACTGAGAGCTGAGTGCAGACAGACTCCTAAAAACTGAGCTTACTCTCTGGTCTCCAGCACAGAAACACAAGTTTAGTGTTTCTTCATTAGCACCAAATTCAGGGGATTACTGAGGTTATTACAATTCATCCTGAGGGCGACGTGAATGTCTGGACACATTTTATTTTAGTCTGGACCAAGGTGGAGGACTGACCATGCCGCTAGCGTGGCTACAAGTAGTAGTTAAGAGTTTTAGTAATTGTGGAAACACCATTACTTCGGCCATCCAAACCATTTTATGGAGAACCATAATGGAAAGGTTTAAAGGATTTCACCCTGTATTGAGAAATGGCTTTTTGAAAAGTTTTTTGCATGAAGTGCACACATATTTTATATTATTCATAATGTAGCAAGAAGAACATACATGCTTATATTGGTTGTTTTTTTTTTTGTCTAGAAATGATTCTTTATGAATAAGTTGTATTAACTAGATACATGCCACCATAGAACACACTCAATTTGGGATTGTGCCCTCGTGCCAATGCTTATTAACCTTGACAATGTGTTTTAAAAAGCTCCGTCAACACTGATTTGACCAGTCGAATTCCTTTTGCTTTTTTCTATTTCCAAGATTCGGGCGGTTGCAGCCAAGCTCAACACATCTCACACTGCTGCTTAGAGAGCACACTTAGCCTATTGACACCGACTCAGTAAAGTGCTTCGGGCTTCTCCAGTACGCATACACTTTAAAAATGGTTTTCCAACACTTCCTTCAGCATCAGATTATCCGAAAATACCCAGATGGCACAAGACTACTACTTGCTACCAGGCTTATTTCCATTTATCTGTTAAAAAAAAATGTCATGAAGAAACTGACAAGTGGCACATAACATGGTGTTAATGTTTTGTATAGTGCCGTTTGTGAGTGTTGTGTTAAACTTTTATGTTCAGGGCTGTTTTTGGTTTTTCTCAGGTATTAAATTTACCCAAAGTACTACATTACAATACCGAAGCAATAAGGCCTTACTGCTCTTCAGCATCGAGCTGAATCACTAAATGTATTCACTTTGATCATAAATGGCAGCTTATTAAGATACATTTCCTGCATCATAAAAAGACTGCATGTCGAGACACGGTCTTTGATCCATGATGGCCTATGGAGAAGAAGTCGTTCTCTATGTTTTCTTCTTCTTTACAAACAGCCTGACAAGTAAAAGAAAAGTCTTTAAATGTAATTTTTCTCATGCCGGATGTTATTCAAAGTGTTTAGATATGAATTCTCAACTCACTTATCTAGATTTAAACTTCCCCCTCATTACATTGCTGTATTTGGCTCCGAACACACGTGAATGTTATCTTATATTACATTTATATTACAGAATGTTTAGGAATCAAATGAAAATGTTAGATCTGTGACACAGTTAATCATATATTACCATATCTGTTACAGGATAAAGCTGCCGATATTCTGTATTTTTTTTTAAATATTTTATTCTCAACAAAAAGGGTCCAGGTCCAGAGTAATAACGGACTGTATAAAAACTGTGTTTAACTTAAAACCAAGGCTCTCCCCGGGGTAATTAATGTTTCCTTTGATCCTAGGAAAAACTGCAATAACCTCTTTATGTCAAAATAATACGTGTTAAATAAACTTTAATTTATTTTTAATCGTATACCCCAATTTAAACCTTAATAGAGCTTCTAATGTACACACTATGAAAACAGAAGTAGAACTGCTCTCCTCAGCATGTGGCAAACTGCACCTTTATAACGCGTGGTGCAAGTGAAAACTGTCCTTTTGATGCAACTATTAACTATTTTGCAAAGGTAGGCTGACATAAAAATGTAGAAATAAATAAAAGCCCTGCCCTGAAAATGACAATACCCTTCCCCTTTTTTGATCACCAAACTTATCCTTTATATTACACCATTTTAAAATCCCAAAAATATTTTTTCAAAACAGTAAAATAGATGTTTATTTTTCAACGTGTGCCATACAAATTTACAAAAAAGAAATGCACATTCTATCATAATTGGTGAGGAAAGTTGCACAATTGGTCTTGTTTCTTTAAAAAAAACAACAAAAAAAAAAAAGCACCATTCAATTGAGGACAGAAAGTCTCCCAGTGAGGCCGACAGGCCAGAGTCGATGATCAATCAATGAGCCTGCAGCCCGCAGAATTCTTAACGAGGAAGGTGGTGGAAACCCCACCTTTCTGCTGCCTGCGCCGCCGTACAGTGTGCTGTCAAGCCTCTGGAAAGGTGGATGAGGTATTGCTACACAGAACGCCCGCAGAGAGAGCCGACAGCACACGTTTGTTGATGTCTAACAAAGTACAATACACAACGGCCCTGCAGAGAAAAGCCCTCTGTGGAGTTGATGGCGAACAAAGGAATCTGCAGTAGTTTCCTTGGTCGTTACCTGAGCTGCTTTTTCTGTCCAAGTCTTTGAACCTCAGTCTCTAGAACTATCATCTGAGCTCTCCACACCTGCTGCTTTAGAATTTTTCCTGCACTTTTTTAAGTCCGGCTCCGAGTCTTTGTGCGAGTCCTGCTTTCGCTTCTTGCGCCTGCGAGTCCGCCCTTCCCTTTCTCCTTCATCATTACTGTCGCCTGAGCTGCTGTCCTCCTCTCTCCCTCTGGTCTTTGCATTTTTCTTGTTTTTATGTCGACTTTTAGTCCGTTTCCTGTGCTGCTTGTCTTTGGTGGCATTACTGTCATCGCTGCTGCTGTCGCTGCTCGAGCACTCGGCTTTCTTGCGCTTTTCCGCCTCATCTTTCTTCTTCTTTTTCTTTTTCTTCTTTCGAGAGGATTTTTTTGATCGTTTTGATAAACTTGCTTCTGTGTCAGACTTGGACTTTTTCATTTTGTGGTGCCCAATCTTCTTTGTGTCACTGTTTTTTTCACACAAAACAAAAGACAAACTATATTTAGGCTAAACAGGTATATTAAGTATGACATCATTTTTAATAGGGGCAATTCACCAATCAGTCGATGGACAGAAAAATAATCCCAACAATTTTTATAAATCGATAACTCGTTAACTCGTAATTTTTCATGCAAAAATGTGTTCTGTCCCTCTCAAATATGATAATATAACATTACCTGCTTTTCTCTGTTTTATATTAAATCTATTTCATCAAATCATATTAAAGTGAATATCTTTGGGTTTTGGACTGACAAAACAAGACATTTAAAGTTATCAGTTTGGACTTTGAGAAACTAGGACGGACATTTTTTTTCACAACATTATCTACCAATTGAATAATCTAGAAAAACAATTGGAAGACTAAATCTGTAATTAAAATAATCGTTAGTTGGAGCCCTAATTACATTGAACGACAGTCGTTTGGCTGTTGTTTGAATTATTTTTTTTATATCTATCTCGTATGAGCCCTAGCTTTATGGAAGTACAGTGCCATATCTCTGGAGTGACCCTTTAAAATCTTGAGTTAGAGCTCTTGCTTATTTGATGGAGTTCTGAATTTTTCTTACCTGTCGCTTTCAAACTCTTCCGGATAAAGCTCCTTGAAGCCACTATGTCCCCACCTGTGATGTGAACACATAAGATGAAGATTTGTCAATCTTGTCTTACTCCCCTACATTCCATTATAGTGTGGGGAAATTTAAAAAATAGAAAAGGAAACCAATTAACTTTCTTCTTTCCACCTTACAGAAACGTATGTACCTGTCAGAATCATTGGCCTCAAATTCATACAGTTTGCGACTCCAGTATCGAGCCTCTCTGTCATCGTGTTCTGAGACTCGCTCTCTGCTTCGACTCAGGTCTCTAGGCTGATCTGGCACTCGATCACAGTGCATTTGCCCCCTGAAAAACAACCACCATCAGTAAATCAAACGGCAGCATACAGTAACAGGTCTCTAAACTGAGAGCTACATTATGAAACAGACTCCCAAATGAGCTTTGGTGTCTCAAATTAAATTGGGGCATTCACTGTTCCTACCTCACACTCTTTGTATCTGGCAAATGTTTGTTGTGGGATGTGTGGACCTCCCAGTTTCGCATTTTCCACATCTCCATCTCCTCCTGGATCTGCAGTGGGTCAACAAGAGTACATACATTACAGACTGCACAGACCCTCACACTCACACTGTGAATGCTTTATTTAGATACACCAAAACATTTGGTATACAGGATTAAAATACTTACACCGTTTATATACGTTCCTTAAAAAAACACCTGCAAATTAGTTTGTGAAACATTCAGTTTGTTGGCCTGTAAAGGATGCTAAATATCTGTAGCTTACATTCATATCTTAGCTCAACAATATTAGTAACCAGGGCCTGAAACTGAAAGAGTGAATCAATAAAGCTTCAGGCGAAAAACACAACTCATCTTTAGGATAATAGTTATCTTCTGGACATACAACTGTCAGCTATTTCAATAATATTTCATTATTTAAGTGTTTTTTTTGTAAACATAAAAGCCAAATGTTACTTAGTTCCAGCCTCTCTCAAATGTGAAGATATGCTGCATTTCTTTGATGGGCCCTTTTCACAATTTTTTTTGCACATTACTCATTAATGAAAATAAGAGTTAGTTGCAGCTCTACAACTGATTATATAGGTTATACATAAGAGTGCTTTACACAATGTAGTTGTTTTCAGGATTTCATAAAGCAGAGTTGGGTAAGTAGGTTTTTCCTGCATTCTCAGTCCAGTCTATAGCTACATCAGTGATACTCCATGTATGGCTGGATAGGGTACCAGTGACCATTTTCTAATTCACAGTGAAAATAAATTGATTCACTGTGGGATTTTTTTTAAATACTTTAAATGTAAATAAGGTGCCAGAGTGCATAGAAACAGACTAATAGAACTTGTTTAGAAATAAAAAGTGTCAGGGAACGATATCCAGAGAGGTATTATTCATCTGAGTTAATAACTGGCCCCTGGCCTTCTGTCATTTTCCAAAATTGGCCCCAGGGCAAAGCAATGTGAGAATCCCTGGTCTACACTCAGTTGCAAGTTAATTTGGCTACTTAGGCTACTATTAATACTATAGTAATAATAATAATGAGACTATAATATAGTAATGAGGGTAGACGAAATACAAGAAACATCAGTATAACGCAATACAATTCAACAACACCACAAACTGCTTCAAATTGAATCAACAGCATCTTTAACAGTTTCGAAAAAAACTGCAAGCCTCAGGCTGTGGAATTAAGCAGCATTATTTTTAGTTTGGTGTACCTAATAAATTGGGTATGTTGTCCACGTGTCACACAAGCACATGAACCCAGACGCACCTTGTTGTGAGCATCTGTGTGCCGAATTACATTCTTCAACAGCGTCTTCCCCAGCGGCTGCTTTGACATGACCACACCTGACGTGAGACAAATAAAAGTCATAGACAGACTACACCTGATCTTCAGTTTATACAGCTAAAGATAAGAGTGTTACGTCTTCTTAATACACGATAGCTCTAATAATAATAACTACTCTGTTACATTAACATCACACGTTAGCCTAGCTCGCTAGCTAACACTGTTGGCTATTCAGATGCACGAATATAATTCAAGCAACAATAATTAAAATCGGCATAAACAACTACTAACTATTATTAATAACACTTCCACCGTCATTTCGTAAATGTGTACAAACTGTACCTTTTTTCCAAAACGAGTAGCATTCAAGAAGAACAAAACACGGCTTGCAGCCTCTACCGGTACTTCCGCTTTGCGCGTTCTACGTCACTAACCGACGTCAGAAAAACTAAACTGTGATTGGTTCTATGATCCATCAATCATCGAGGTAAAAGCTGTAAACCGTTTAGTGTGAGTCAGTCACCGGAAAATCATAGATAGGCTTACGTTGTTTGTTTAAATATGAATCATTAACCAATAAATCATTCCTGATGGCACAAGCTTACCATCAGTTGAATAAAGAAAAAAAATAACACTCTTATCAAAATTAAATGAAATTAACTTTAGCGCATTTTAAATCTGACATAGGCTTACATCATAAAAATAGGCCATGATATTAGACATTAATTAGCAGCATTTCATACCAAGCCTGACACACAATCCTAGATGTACTATATTTTACAGAAAGATAGCTTATTCTATGTGTTTGTTGAAAGTCCAATATTAAGCAAGTAACAACAAATATATGTTTCCTTCTCTTCCAGTTGGCAGACCAAAGTGTTGGCAAAGAACAAGAGAAGAAAGATGTTGCTCGTCTCTGCTGTGAGTAAGTACCCAGAGGTTTGCTAACAAACTAGCCCTGATTTTCAAGTTATTTATTGTCATATGCACAACAATTACAGAGAAGCAGACGTTGACGAAATCTTAGAGCTCAGGCTCCTTCCAGCAATGTTCATTAAATGAGCATTAATTCGCTTGAAACTTGAAATATGTATAACACGATTGACAATGTATCACGAAGCACGATTGGTTGTTGAGCTATCTTTGAGTATTTAAAGAGAAAATGGCCATATCTAGCACAATTGCAAATCAGACTAACTCGCTGAAAGCTGTAGGAGACAACATGTCAACTCTCCCTCTTGAACTCGGAGCACTGGGAAACAGCTAGCCTCCATAAAGAGTGAAAACAACTCCGAAGTTGTGAGCCAATGTAGCAGCAAGCCTGCCACAAATACATCCAAGAGTCTCTGGAGTTATGAGAATGTGCAGCTTTAAGTCTCTAGAGTTATGAGAATGTGCAGCTTTAAGTCTCTAGAGTTATGAGAATGTGCAGCTTTAAGTCTCTAGAGTTATAAGAATGTGCAGATTTAAGTCTCTAGCTATGAGAATGTGCAGCTTTAAGTCTCTAGAGTTATGAGAATGTGCAGCTTTAAGTCTCTAGAGTTATGAGAATGTGCAGCTTTAAGTCTCTAGAGTTATGAGAATGTGCAGCTTTAAGTCTCTAGAGTTATAAGAATGTGCAGATTTAAGTCTCTAGAGTTATGAGAATGTGCAGCTTTAAGTCTCTAGAGTTATAAGAATGTGCAGCTTTAAGTCTCTAGAGTTATGAGAATGTGCAGCTTTAAGTCTCTAGAGTTATGAGAATGTGCAGCTTTAAGTCTCTAGAGTTATGAGAATGTGCAGCTTTAAGACAGGTATGTGACTCCATGTCAGTGATGGAGGAATAACTTATTTATATCTTTGTACAAAAGTATTAGCTTCAAAATGCATTACTACAAGTACTATTTTGAAGAATGGCTCATTTTAGAATTATCTATATTATATTATTGTTTTTTGAGTAGTGGTGCATTAATGTGTCCATCACTTTAATATTGCAGCTGTTAAATGTGGGGCTAATTTTAATGTATTCTTATATATTTCATATAGGCCTATATTTCTTAGATAGCCTACTGCTGGGTCGCTTGTTAATTTCCCCCCTGGGATCAAATAAAGACTTTATCACAATTCATTTGTTGACTATATTTTGTATTATTAATCTGAACGCGTAAAGTAGCTAGTAACTAAAGTTATTAAACAAATGTAGTGGAGTAAAAAGTTTAATATTTGCTTCTGAATTGGAGTGGAGTACAGTTGTCGTCCACTAAGCGAAGGATCGGCGGTTCGATGCCCGGTCCTGTGGTAAACATGTCAAAGTGTTCTTGGGCAAGATACTGAATCCTACATTGCTACCAATGGCCAACGGTGGGTGTGTGTGGGTGTGTGTGTGTGGATGTTTATCTCTCCTGATGAGCAAGTGGCACCTTGTATGGTCGCCTCTGACTCTATATAAATGTGTGTATGAATGGGTGCTGACGTGTTGTAAAAAGCACTTTGAGTGGTCGCAAGGACTAGAACAGCGCTATATAAATACAGTCCATTTACTATTTAAATACTTAAATATAACTAGTTATAACGAGTTTCTAAATGTGTCAATTACGCAAGGTACATGTAAATAGTTGCCCAGTAAATAACAATTTTTTTTTGACTTGAAATGATTTATTTCAATTTAAAACTGCACAGTAAACATGTGAATTAACAAACATACAGTATGATGTTTTTTCTCCCTGCCTCTTGTCGTTGTGCTCAGCTAGGCTAGACAAGTCCTTCCTTTATATCTGACCCAAATAAAAACAAGGTACATCTAAAAGTAGCACAGTTCCACGAATGCAAAGTCCTCAGAGGGGCACACAGGATGCTGCATGGATTCTACATATAGTAGGCCCGAGATGCAAGATTGGGCAGGTCTGGTAATATTACACATGCATATAGGGAGAAGGATCACTTTGTAACAGCTAATTAGTTTAAGCCTATTTAGAATACCCTGGCAGTTATGCAAGCACACTAAGATGAAGAGTAAGTGGTGCTCAATTAAGTGGTAGCCTAATTAGAGGTAATAAGTAGTCTATTTGGTGACATGTATGAAGCTGTGATCCATATTACCACTGACTAAGAAGATGATTGTGTGCTCTCAATATTATCTGGTGGGAATGTAACTTCAAATACATTTTTTTTTATGTATATTCAACCTAATTTTAGATACATTTCTGTCAGCTTTGTGCCACATTATAGTGGATATAGAGTGCTTATAATAGTCAGAGTTGACTTTGAAGCTGCTGCTCAACCTTCAAGACGCTTGATGCTTCCTGTACGTCCTTCAAGTTCTGACAACAGTCACTGTGGACAATTTTTGACACAAATCATAGGCTACTGATGAACATGAAAAAAAATCTCTTCAGTGGAAAAGAAATATATTTTTTCTTTTTTGTTATTTTCTCTTAAAATAGATCATTGGTTCAAACTTCACTGAAGGAGGTATTTCAGTCGTTGTTGATTCACACAATTCAAACCAGATGTGAAGCAGTTGTGTCGAAGTAGTTTAATGTGCTGCTTTATTGCTACTTTTACTGAAGTAAAGGATCAGAATAAGTCTTCTGCCACTGCCATTTATTACCTTTGGTGGTCATTTTTTTCAATCGCATTTGTGTGATGTTTGTTTGTCTTTGTAAGCGATTAATAAGCAAGATATATGAAAAATGTATTGACACATTTCAATGAAATTTGGTAAACAAGTATTTGTGTTGGGACCTGAATCCCGGTGGATCCATGATTTCTTAAGACGGGCATTCTTGAACCTTTTTTTGATATTCTCTCATGAACTATTACAGTGCTTAGCCTGATTGAATGAAACAAAATGTATTATTCATATGAAATTTCAACTTTTCCAAACATGTTCTGTTATTAAGATAACACATGTAGGAGGTTGTGCAGCCTTGGCCGAGGTATCAATGCTTGATCATTTTCAGATAATTCCAAAGGCAAAATAGTTATTTCACCATGGCAGATATTAAATTCACAAATATGTTGGCTGATTTATAATGACAGAGGCTGACTTTCACCTGTCTTTCACTCTCCAGTTTTATCTCCCGAACAATAAACCCAAACAGTCACAGACTTCTTTTTCAAAATAGTATTTGACAAAAAAAAATAAATGTATGGGATTCTCAAGGACAAAATCTTACCGGCCCATGGTGCTTCATGCATACCTGTTTGAAGGTCACTGAAATAACAAAGATGGGTAAATCTTGTTTCATGACAGGCACAATAATGATTTACAATCAGAACAAACAATCTGTTCTATTTTAGCAACTCATTTGATTTACAAATTGGCCGACTGCATGCTGTCCCTGTAGCAAACAGACTTTCTTCTCACCTCCTGGCTCCCCAGTGGTGGAATGACTTTCCAGCCACACTTTGAACAGCAAAGTCACTCCTCATATATCATCCATGCATGAATAGAATACCTGTTCGAGAAACACTTTTGTTTCCCCCAATTCCCTCAGTCACGTTTTCCAAATCTTCATCACCTGCCTGTCCTGTATCTGAGTTTGTCCTTGTCTTTTTTAATACTGGAGGGAAGCATTCAAAGAATAGGAATGAAATAGTAGAAACTTTATGAAAGCTGTTTCTGGAAAAGTTTTTCAAGAAGCTACTGAAGTTGCCAAACTGATATCAACACTTTACTAGCAGCTCTTTCTGCCCAATATTCATGCCACTTATTCTTTGGAAACAAAACTAAAACTGAGTTGTTTTTCCTCTAATGTTGGATAAAACCACTTAGCGCTTTAATCCCTGCATCAAATACTTGGACGTGCATATAACTTTGATTCACCTGGTGAACCTGGTGGGACATTTTTCTTTTAGCCCGCACGGGGAAAAATGCATATCATAAATATCAGAGGATCAGAAGAGGCAGTAAGACCTGTAAAGTTCTAGTGATCCTAATGGAAATATTTTTGGTAAGTTAGCCTACGTAAGTACTGATTGATGCTGTGATAACATCAAAAACATGTCAGGATTTGTAATTAATACTTACTTATACTAAAATGTATTGTAGGCCTGTAATAGTTTTTAGTTGTACTCTACATAATAAACGCTGTTATTCGTTGTTATGTTTGAGCTACTAAAGCACCAAAATATTGTTTTCTGTGTTATGTAATGTCCATTAAAACTGTTAGTATTTACATTATTTCCATACAGTCTTATTTCACAAAGTGCACTGACCAAATAGAGTTTGAATTGGACTGTTTATTCTCTTCTTCTTCTTCTTCTTTACCGATCAAGGCTCGATCAGATCCTGAAGACCATCGCTGAAGCCATCAGTGCAGGAGTTAATGGGGCAAAGCAGTCCCGACAGTCCAAGCTGGCCATCGCCTTTGTCAGAGCTGGGGAGCAGCCAAAACCCACCACGAGATCATCTGCAGGCATCCTGACCTCTGCAAGGGACTGGCAGCTGTTGGTGGGCCCTGAACGGCAGGTGAAGTTCCCAAACCATATTTCAGCCACCACCCTGCGACCGGACATTGTCCTTGTGTCGGAGTCCAGCAAGCAAGCTGTGCTGCTGGAGGTGACAGTCCCATGGGAAGATCGCTTGGAAGAGGCCTTTTTGAAAGGAAGTTTACCAAGTACGCAGGCTGGAAGTAGAGCGAGGTGTCTCCCAGTGGAGATTGGATGCAGGGGGTTCGCAGCCCTGTCTTTAGCCAGAGCCTTCAGTATTTTGGCCATTAAGGGAGAAAGGAGAGCCATCCATAGTACCACCGAAGGCTTCAAGGTGGCCATCTGGACACAAGCTGGGGTCTGATCAGCCCAGGCTGGGTCACCTGGAGGTGTTTGATGTTGAGAAACCCGGTACACCCGATGATTCCAGGAACATCATTGAAGATGTGTGCAGAGCATATAGCAAAAATATTTATTCGGAAAAGGCTGCCGGATGGCATATTGTTAATTTATGTCACCACTCCTGCCTCTGCTGTTTGATCTACAGTGTAAATATAATGCTGCATTAGCGTGCTGGTCTACACACATTTCCATGGCTGTGTAATATCGCTCTACATTAAAGCGTGTGTTGATGGTGCTCATACAGAACTTAAGACACTGTCGTTTTATTCTGGGCTCAATTGCAAGCTGCCACATAGAGACTTATTTCACATTCTTGCTGGGGACACCACCAACATTTCCAACAGCTTAATGACAGGGTGCTCAGCCAAAACGCCCTTCAACAGGGTATTTAACCCAAGCATCACATTTTATAGAAAACATTTTGTTTCTGTTGCCTGCTACTCAAATTACAAATCTGACACTTTTACATTTTGGTTTAATCTGATGGCTCCAATGTTTCAGGGCATTTTCTATTAACTCATGTTTTTTTTAAGGATTTCTGTCAAAATTGCAGTAAAAATGCTGTTCACTGCATACAGTACACATTAATGAATAATGTGAGCTGTAATTGTAGGCAGACTTTTGCATTCTACAAATACCATTTTCAGTTTGCTTATTTCTAGCTACTTCCTCTGACTGTGTAAATATATCATTAACCTCTGACATGTTTCGGCATGCGTGGTATGTTGTTATGCAAGCCTGTGATTCTGTCAAAAAACAAAAAGAGAGATTTGAATTTCTCTTTGTCGATCCACATGCTGGTTCTCATTTTAGCTGCAGTGACATACAGTACACAAAAAGCAAAAGGAAAGCAGAGAGAAGGAGAAAACCTCCCTCCTCCTCCATGTGAAAGGAGAGAGCAGCGAGGCAAGGAGGGAGGAGGAATGAGGGAGAGGGGGGAGGGTAAACACACCCAGACAGAGCCATGTCTGACATCCTCGCTCACTGAAAGAAGGAAGGACTGATACAAAGCCAGTGCGTCCGAGCAGAAGAGAAAGCGGGGAAGGAGGGAGGGAGGGCAGAGGGAATAAATGCAAAAAAAGACCGGCAGAGAAAAAAGGGTGAAAAAGATGCACAAGAGCTGCATCAGTTCTCGTCCGCAAGGAACAAAAAACATTGTGTTCGTGAATGGGAGCTGGTGAGCTCAGGCACAAGGCGAGTGCAATGAGAAACCAGGCAGACTTCAGTCTCTGGTGTTGCTGAGCACCAATCCACTCTCCCTCTGTCTCTCTCTTACTGCCAGCTAGGACTGAGCCTTGGTATGATTTATGGGAAGGGTTCAGGGCTTTTGTTTAGGATTTGGAGCTTAATGTTTTAGGAATATGCTGCTGGAGAGGATTTGAATGTGCTGTTATTTATGATTGAACACAGTGTGCGACGTGGAGACGCCTCTGGTTGCTGCTTCCAGGGCTGCTCCCCTCCCTGCTGTCTCTGGCTGTGTTTGGACTATGGTCCTGACTGAGAAGCAGAGCATCACCCAGATGCGGGGCTACGACTGTATGGGAGGTTAAGCCTGTAAACACCAGCATGGGAGCCAAACAGATGAAATGGTAAGAGCTGTTTTTTAAAAAAAAATGTATCAATGTTATTTTAACCTGTCAACCCAGGCTGCTGCTTTGTCTACTGAGTGCATCAGTAGCAGAGATATAAATGCATCAGGCCTAAATTCCGGAGGCTATACATCATATAATATATAATCATTTTAATGATTAATGAATGCCTTTTGTCTTAGTTTTAGTAATGCATTTCAACACAACAATGTGACTTTGATAGCCTAACTGTGCGCGTTATTGTTTACAGTGTTTACAGTGCAGTAGGTGTGGGTGTGTCCCTGTGAGAGCTGAGCTGCTATCACCTAGCAACCACTGAATAACTTCCATTACCGGCTCTTCCATTTCATGATACAGGATGAAAAGTAAGAAATGTAAAAGTAACAAACCATAATGTAATAAACACTCCATTACAAGTATGGAGTTTGCTTTTTTTCAATAATGGATCATTTTAAGATATGATCAGATCATTTATCCATAGGGAAATTGCTGTGCAGCAGTTGCAATACAAGGTGCAAATATAAAAGTCTAAGACAACAATAACATATGGTACAATCCAAGTGTATACAATACCAAAATCAGGTTTACAGTATAGATCATACAAATAAAAACAGGTTAATGGCAGGGATCAGTGTAGGTGGGGTTTCATATAGATATCTATTTACAGTATCAGATCTACATCAAAGTACTGCAAGAGTACATGGTTAATACGGATGTTCATGATTATGTCCATGATATTGCATTTAATGTCTCATTATGTCCTGTGTGTCAGTTGAAAGTAGTTGAATCGAAATGATTAAAAAAATCAATGTAGTCAACGAGAGACCGTAATCCAGAGAGAAAAGGAGAGACAGAGAGCGTGAGACAGAGAGAGGTATAGTACTTCAAATATATCTTTTTGATGCTCGAAGAGTTATTGAAATGAAACCATCTGAGAAGTTTAGAAGGTAAATCTCTCTGATGAAACTGTTAACAATTCAAAGACCTCTGAAACATGACCAGAGGCCCCAGCAGACACTGCTTTTTAGATTTAAGGAGTCACTGTAAGCACTGGTTTAATGCACCATATTTATCATATGTTTTTTTAATGTAATGTCTTAATCTGAGAAATAAGAAGTAACTACACCTGCCAGATAAATGTAGTGGCGTGAAAAGTACAAGATTAACCTTCTAAATTTAGTACAGCAGAAGTACAATGCAGTGTAAAATAGAAATACTCAAGTAAAGTACCCCATCTCACAGTTGAATACAGTACTGTAGTAAATGTATTTAGTAACTTTCCACCACTGTTGATCAGATGATGTTAATCTGTTGCACTGAAGCTCCTCTCCTGCAAATCCCAATGCTTAATCCTCGGTTTAACCCATATGTTCCAAATCTGTATGTATGTATGTATGTATGTATGTGTTCTTTTGGTGCAACAGATAGCAGCCAGCAACTAAAATGAATGTGTTAGTTTATTGAACTGCTGCTCGCTGAGACAATGACAGAGGGTATCTTGATAATGTCATCGTCTGCAATGACAAGATTAGTTGAAGGCAACTGCTTTGATCCCCCTTTCCAGAAACACTTAGGGATAATCACAGCAGCATCTGATAAGATGCTCAGTTCATGTTTTTATGTGACATGGTGCAATTACTTTCTCTGAAAATCTGGAAGGACCAAACTATCAGAAGTTTCTCAGTGTGGTGAGAAACAATGCAATGTCTAGCAATGTTTCATGTGACTTATCTCTCCCACATGAAAAGTTGAAATGATATCTGAATAGTTTTCTTTAGACATGCAAGCAACAGGATAACAATGACAGGTCAGGTTCACCACTGCTGGACAGATTGCCATTAAATGTGCTACAGATATCCACAGTCCCCACATGATGAATCATAATCACTTTTGTGATCCATTCACTTTCCCTCTAGCGCCACCATGAGGTTGACATTTGTGTTTTTTTGTGAAATGTTTCAGTAACTATCGATTGTCTTGAAATTTGGTTCAGACATTCATGTTACTCAAGATGTATTTATATAACTTGGTGATGCTTTAACTTTCCATCTAGCACCATCATCAGGTCAATTTTCCTCCAAATCCACCCTCAGCAAAATCACCAACCTGTCATTCACAATTGATGGCACCACTGTTACCCCCTTCACTCAGGCACGCAACCTTGGCGTGATCCTTGAACCCATCCTCTCCCTTGAACCTCACTTAAATCGTCAAAACCTCCTTCTACCACCTCCGCAACATCGCCAGGATCCGACCCTCTCACCCGCCCCGCAGCTGAAGACTCATCCATGCCTTCATTTCCTCCCGCCTTGACTACTGTAACTCACTTCTCTACGGCATCAGCTCAACCTCCCTCAATAGACTCCAACTGGTCCAGAATTCCACCGCCCGACTCCTCACGCACACCAAATCATGGCACCACATCACCCTAGTCCTCAAAGAACTCCACTGGCTTCCCGTCTCCCACCGTATCACATACAAAATCCTGGTCCTCACATACAAAGCCCTCCATCATCTGGCCCCCCCTTATCTCACTGACCTCCTCCCCATACCAACCCCCACGGTCCCTCAGATCCACCTCTGCTGGTCTCCTCTCCACCTCCAGGTCCAACCTGCGCAGCTTTGGGGACAGAGCCTTCCCTGTGGCAGCCCCCAGGCTCTGGAACTCCCTCCCCATAGACCTCCGCAATACAGAGTCCCTAACACTGCTCCAGTCCCGCCTCAAAACCCATCTCTTCTCCGTCTACTCATAGCCACCCCCCCCCAATCCATGTCTGTTGATCGTCTTTGTCTGTCCCACTCCCCTACCCCATACCCCCCCTTATATTATTGTACAGCGACTTTGAGTTCCTGAAAAGCGCAATAGAAATTCAATCTATTATTGTTATTATTATTAATTACCAATACAATACTTTTGATTTGTGACCTAATAAGCAAATGTTGGCGTGCTAACAGGCTAAACTAAGATGGTGAACATGGTAAACATCATACCTGCTAAACATCAGCTTGTCAGCATTGTCATTCTAAGTATTTAACGTGCAGACATTAACTTAAAGTTGTGCAGTAAAGTACAGCCTCACAAAGCTACTTAGTTTCAGTTTGTCTGGTGGCTTAGAGACAGAACTTAGGTGCACATTATGGTAAGTAGTCACAGCAACATGTGAACAATTATTCCATAAAGAGGCAGCGTAAACTCAAAAGTGACAGATAATACCAGTGTTACGGGTTTACTGTCTGTTGTGATATTAGCTTGTGCTGAGTAATGCTATTGGATAAGCAGAAAATCTCATCGGCCACAATCGAAATCTCACTGCATATGTATTATAGGAAGAACATGTTCTTCTTAACTGAGCAAAAGGCAATCCCTCGGGACATTCTTTGGTGTTTCAACACAGTTTTATCCCACAGTTAAGTCCACAGTTATTTTTTCCTTCTTAGTTTTTCTTGGCCTCGGGAGCAGGGTGATGAATTGTGATGGTTCTTTATCCCTTCTCTCGAGCATAGAGTTTAGATCTGTTTCCGCAGACGCAGGCTTGTTTTCCCATGCTGACACATAGTGGAAAAAGAAGGAATCCCATATTAAAGGACCATGCATAATGCCATAGGTCACAGGTCACGGTAGCTGTATCCTATTTCTACAAACACAGCAGAGTGAAGATGACAGCCGCCCTGTTCCTCAGGCTACTGGAGATGCTCTCAGAGAACACAAATTCATACAAGCTGCAAGAAAACCAGCCACTCAGAAATCATAGAAGCATTATGTTTTGAAATGATGGCCAAAGGGGGAGCAAACTATGTAAAGAATGTCCTGTGGGAAAAAATGAGTCACATGCATTCCTGCCCCCGCTGTGTATTTTCTGAACAGGTTTCATTCCTGTTCTGTCATTATTTGTAAATGGTCTGTGATACACTGTATTCTTGTGGACATTGCACGTTTAAAAACCGATATGGTTTAAATTATTGTACCCAAATGTGATTAATTCACATCTGTATGCTCTTTGGGGAGTTATCAAAGGGTATATCTCCACCTTATGTTGCTAGGTTTATTTATTGCCATTCATTTGATGATGAGATGCAAACACACACACTCATTCCTGCCTTCTCTTCATCTGTTTCAGCCTCAGCTCAGCCAGCCCTGCTCACTCCCCCAAAGAGGAGTATGTTATCACCCAGTGCGCTGACACCCCTAAAGAAGAAAATCTCCATGATCAGTCTGAGGACCAAGGGGAAACTTGGGATGACAAATCTGAGCTGACAGAGAAGAAATCCGTCACAGGTTAGTTCGCTGCACACCAACTCTTTCAGAGCAAGATACGATGCAATGAATCCCAACAAAGAAAAAAAAAAGCTCCCTTGCCTCATTTCCCCTCTACCTCTCTTCCTTTCAGAGGACGTGTCTCTGTGTGGATTGTGCCCCTCCCTCGGGCACGATGTGCAGGAGGAAGAGAAGTCCTGGGAGGAGCAGCTGGACGCCCACCAGGAGCAGCTGGAGAAGGAGATGCAGGAGGCCAGGAGGATGGTGTTCCGCCTACAGGTAAGTCCTGGTGATGACATGCTTAGAAAACAAACCTCTGCTCCTTTGATATGAACACATTGACAGAAGGCACACTACAGATGCACCAGTGGAAGGTAACAGTACAAATATAGCACACAGGGAGATATTAGGCTTCTGCCCACTTCAATGTTTTTCAGAGGTTCAAATAGATTAAATACATTTGATAAAATTTGAAACAAATCAATGTTACATCCCTGCTAAAGTTTCTACTTGGAGTACATCAAGGCACTCGATGACCACCAGATTAACTCTCCAGAACTTTATTTGTTCATTTTATATTGACACTATTTATAATCTCAATATAATCTCTATTCTTCCGCTGTAAAATCAATATAAAGCTGGTCCAATATTAATATGTGTATTTGTTTTTAAAGTGCAAAGTAATCTCTGTGATAGTGATGATTGAACCAGTGGCTGGATGCCTGTAATGCAGTGGGAATAATAAATGTTCATTTGCAGGAATGTCCAATATTGAATACAGTTAGTAATATACAGTCTTTTTAAGGTTGAATATTTGCTAAACATATGTAATTATACATGTAAGAAAACAAAAGAAACAGAAATAGTGTACAGTGATAGTTTTTGCCAGGTAATTAATATCAAACTGAGTAAATGCAATACAATAGGAAGAAAATAATAAGTTGAAATTGTAAGAAGAAAAAAAAGTTGAAATCGTATTTATATATTTAAAAGAGGCCATTGCTATTTTAAGCAATATTGATCAATCCTTCAATAATTTATATTATTCAATCTGATTATTTTTTGCGTTATACTTTTTTAATTCATAAATATTTTAATGTAGATTGTCCTTGACAGACAAACATACAAGAAAGACAGTAAGACATTTCAAGGAGATAGCTACCTCACAGACCACACAAACCAGTGGAAGGAGGGAGGCCGAGGGTTACAGTGTTGAATTCATTTATGAGCGTTAGTAAGCACATTACACTTTGAATATGTTTGTGACTGTAGCTGTGTACTGTATACAGTATATGTGGCTTAGAGCAAGGCACTTAACTCCGTGTTGCTCCAGGGGACTGTCCCTGTAGTTAGTTCACTGTAAGTTGCTCTGGATAAGAGCGTCTGCTAAAATGACCTGTAATGTGTGTGTGCGCGTGTGTGTGCGTGCGCGCTTTGTCCTCTGTCCTCAGTCGTTGCTGCTCCATGGCTCCCTCCCCGAAGAGGACCAGGATGGATCTGTGAGCTTCGGAGATAACCGGGCTAACGCTGAACAGCAGCTGGTACAGTGCCCTCTCTCTGCTAACTCGAGAAAAAACCAACACTTGCTCGCCACTCTGTGTGAAGTGTCAGTGTCAGCCCTTCTGTTGTGATGATGTGTGCAACCATCACTCCTCTCGAGAGTGGATACTGTAGAGCACAATTGAATCTCTCTGATCTGCTAGCCCGCTGTCATGCAGGCCCTCTGCCTCCTCATACGTTTTGACATTTTTCCATTCTCTAATTACGCTGCTCATACCCTCTCCCTTTGAAGGTTCTAATCCGCAGTCGCCTGGACCAAAGCATGGAGGAAGCCCTTGATCTCAAGGTACAGTTAGTAAATGTAATTAGGTTTAATATAGATGAGCTGCCTTACAAGCAACAAATGGCTTTCTCTAGTGCCTCTGTTCATTTGCTTTTAGAGGGAACTCCTCAGAAACAAGCAGGAGGCACGCCACCTTCAGGCCATCAAGGTAAACCTCTTACTTATAGTTGTCCTTTGTGTGTGAATTCAAACGGATTAAAGGATATAATTCAATCTATTCCACTCTTGTGCAGTCCCACACTGGTGATTCTGCTGTTTCTATCACACAATATATATATATATATATATATATATATTTCTTTTCTTTATGAGATAATAAAGTTTAGAGGATGGTGTATGGTGTCGATGAGGCAGGTGGACGCAGTGTATCTGTATGCAGGTCTCCTCTGGACGTTTCTCTGATCTCCCTCTCCTTCTCATTAGGATGCTCTACAGCAGCGCCTGGCAGTGCAGGAGGATGCTGTGCTGCAGCTAAAGCAGGAACTGCTGAGGTGCAACATGGCCAAAGATCAGCTGGAAGGGGAAAATGTGAGACAAGTGATGATTTCCGCTTGACACGATAAAATATTGGACTCGCTTGACCCGTGAATGCAGGTTTATATGAGAGCAATATAACACTCATGTATCATACTGATATACGTATCTGCTTGCAGGTAGAGCTCAAACACAAGATGAGTGAACGGAACAAATTACTTAGTGAATACGAGGTATCATCTTTTATTATTTACACTTCAATGCATTCTTTGGATAGATACATGCATATGCAGATTTATGTCATCCATCTTTATTTTAACAACAGCAGCAGCTCGGGAGGAAAGACAGAATACTGCAGCAACAGCAGCAAAAGCTCGATGACGCTCAACATAAAGTACATGAAGTCAGCCTTGGACGGGTAGGAATCGTGATACGTTTCAAATGTTTCAACAATATATGTTTATATGTTTTGATGTAAATGACATGTAGAATAATTATAATATGAATTTATGGAAAAAAAATGTAAACCAAGGTTACGAACTACTAAAATCAAATATAAAATTGGTAACAGGAGACATTAACTGGATCAGAATAAAACAATTAAAACCTATTCCAGTCATATAATTGAAAGCCATATAAGTAAAAAAACTAAACAAAAAAAACTCTACAGTAAAAGTACATTTTACTAAGACATTTAATGGATAAGGCTGTCTGCATTATGTTTTTGTTATTTTTCGACAAATCACAAAAAAAGTTTGTTCGTTCCATAGCATTCGATGAAAATAATTATAGAAAATCACCAGCTACATTCTTTAACAGATGAAGATCCGCCAGCCTTATTTACATGTATTTAAATTTACCTTTGTCCATTTTGCAGTCATTCAGGAGCGAAAGCGGTGGTTACAGTAACTCTGTGACTTCGACATCTCCTGCAGTATTCCAACACAGTGCACCAGTATGTACTCTTTCTTTTGTCAGTCTTTCAGCAATACTATCAGTTGATGTTTATTGTTTCTATTTTAATCATTCATTGTATCGAAGCTGATTTCTGTTGATGACAAAAAAAAATTGATGACAAACTATACATAACAAAAAATAGTCATGGTCAGTCAGAATGTTGATTTAGTCGAAATGATGAGATACTGTATCAAGTTGATGAGGTACTACGTTCAAATTATGAGATAAGTCAACATTTTGAGGCACAGAGTCAAAACTATGATATACTAAATCAGAATTATAAGATAAATCTAAATTAAAGATTGAAAACCTGAATTAAGTCATACATTTCACTTAGTGTTATAACTTTGAATTAGTGAATATTTTTGACTTCTCATGATTATACCATGAGTATCTTTATTGTACGATGAGTTTTTATGCATTTTCTTCTTTTTTTGGTGGAAATTGTCTCAAATCTTCTTGCTTTTTAATATGAAAAACAAAACAGCTTTCATAGAAAATGTTTGACTCTCAAGGATCTGCTTGTCGCAGGGCGAAGAGCTGCAGCTGGTCAGGGAGGCACTGCGTAGTTTGAGGGACAGCTTTTCTGGCCATGACCCCCAACATCACACCCTGGACACCCTGGAGCAGGGTGTGGGCAGCCTAATGGACAGATTACACACTTTGGACAGCCAGCGCAGGCAGGACAGAGGGGTACATACTCTCACACACAATTTAAGGCAATCTTAAAAAGTAGCAACGCTTCTGTCACCTGATAAGTGAGTCAACAACAAATGACCTTTAACTGTTTCCCATGGTTCTTCTTCAAGGAGGAATTTAAGTCACCAGGACGCAGAGCCACATCGACGGAGCGTGACTCCTGGCCGCAGAGCTCAAGTGAGACAAACTAAATCCTTGTTGTCCGTTTAGGGTTTGTCATCCTCTGCAACATCTCCACTCAACGCCAAATTCTGCCATTCAATTACACTTCCATGTATAGAGTGGGCATTACTCGCTGTGAGGCGAGAGCCATTTTAGACTCATGTTGTGAAAAACTGTTTTTGTGATTATTTCCAGAAATGGCGCACTCACACAGCAGCCCGGGACTGGACACCACCATCTCCACTAAAGTGCTCTACTTCACCGATCGCTCGCTCACTCCGTTTCTGATTAACATCCCAAAAAGGTGAAGAAAAAAACACTCAGTAGCGAGTTTAAATACCAGTGTTATTGTTTGCTCCCTCACTGTAGCGGGCATGAATTTTAAATTGTTGTGTTGGTTAGAGCTGCACGCTGAAGATACATGGCTTAATTCAAGCATGATCTGAGTCACATGTAGATGCTTCAGTATTGGTGCTGTTTAAATGTTTATTCTAGACAAGCTTAATGTCTATGTGGGCGTATGTGTGCATAGATCATGACTGACAGAGTGCTCTTACAGGCTGGGTGAAGTGACACTGCGAGACTTCAAGGCCGCTGTGGACAGACAAGGCAATTTCAGATACCACTTCAAGGCCCTCGACCCAGAGTTTGGCACAGTGAAAGAGGAGGTAGGCGTGGGAGTGAAATTATAGCCTCTACTTCTTTTCACATCAACTTCAGCAGGCAAATATAAAATGGCAGTTATGGAGTAAGATATGCTAATAATAGCCGTGGCTGTGCTATACTTCAAAACACTGCAGGGGGACTGAGTAGTCCTTTTCACTTTCAATCCAGACCTTTGTACGTTATAGATGTGAGTGGTTCTTAGATATGTAAATGCTGGATGTTGGATGTTCAGGTATTCCAGGATGGAGCAGTCGTGCCTGGCTGGGAAGGGAAGATTGTAGCATGGGTGGAGGAGGACCATGGAGAGAGGAGGTAGAGCCCAAAAGCCACAGAACACCACTACAAACCTCAGTTGTTCCCACTGGACCAGGATTTCACTGAACATGCTTGTGATGCCATAAAAGAGAAAAGTAATAATACGATTAACTGGGACCAATGGGTATAACACCATTTCAAAACAAAACAATGTTTTAAAAGTGAATGTTTCATATGAAGTATTTGACTTGACATTTGGGTACCACTTTTTTATGTTTTGAACTTATTAGACAATGTTTGCAGCTCGTAAATTAATATGTGAGACTACCAATTAATGGTGAGTAATGTAATACTTGAAATTGAAATATGAAAGAAAGTTTATGCGATTTACAAAACATAACACATCATGAGCTGTGCTCTAAAAAGCTGTAATCAGTGCATAGTATGCAAACCTTAAATTAAAAGTGTTTACTGACATTTTTCACATGTTCCAGATTGCCAAATAGTGATGTTGATGTTCTGCATCAATTTGATGTTTTAATAAACATGAATTATTGCAGCATGGATAATTTTGTTGTCAATTATTTTCCCGGGCGTACGGTAATTACACTGTACACCAGCTCCTAGCCATTATACACCTCCACTCATACACCCACACATATATAATAAACAAAACCAATGGACTGTTATTAAAGTCAATTAATTTTTTGGGGTTAAGAATTACATTTGCTGCCACAGATCAACCCACACAGCACGGGACAAAGTGACATATTTATTTCAGTAAAAAAATGGGCCTCATGCAGCAACATTCTCTTAATTTTCTCTTAATTTTCTGAAAAAAACGAGAGAAGTCAACTCCAGAAGCACCAAATGTTCTTAACCATCCACATCTGCTCTAACCAGGTGTGCTGGATGATGACTCCCACTTGATCAGAAATTTGAGTTGTGTGGAAGATTGTTAATTATTAATATAAATAACGCCCCCTAAACACTGTAAGGGCAGGTGTGGTGCTGTGTACAAATACTCTGGCACATGCCCAAGAATTAGAGAGATGCCACCAAAAGAAATGCTGTAAGAAGAACTTCAGCATTAGTGAATTGTTTTGATTTTCCAGATGTTCAGTACTGACGTTACAGGAAAAATCAAAAAGCATCTAAACCATTATGTAAGCCATTCAGAAGCTGAACACACGCAATATCAACCGAGGGTTTTTATAGTCTGAACTGGGATTAATGGACTAATAGTATTTTTTTCTTAGTCCATTTGTGAAACAAGATGTTTTTTTTATCTTGCTAAAAGCACTTTCGACCACTCATAAAATGTTCTCTTACCGAGGAAAATTGCAAAAATAACATTTGTCAATCCCAGAAATCAATGGGTAGGAACAAAATAAGAACAAATCTTGGATACAAACAATAAATAAGAGGACATTTATTTGTATATCGCTTCCAGCAGGAGGCCTAATGTTTTGGATTTGGGAGCGGATCAGTTTACAGGGGAGCTGTTTATTGTTTTGGGGCAGAGCATGAGTCCCTCCGTAGTATAATGTGTTCACAAGGCTTTTACGATTGCATAGCAGGAATGTTGTTTGTTTTGGTTATTTACTTTGAGGTATTGTCAGTGTCAGAATTTACTACTAGCTTCACATTTCCTTAAGCCCGTTCCCAGCACAACTATTCACCTCTGTGTGCATTTGTTTCTCCATAAGGCAATTGGTCAGAAAACATCCAATCTCAAAGTGAGCCTTCGTTTCTTCTTGTTAAAAATGGCAGACGCAGTGTCTTCAACGACAGTTTTGGGGAATTCCAAAAGCAAATAGTAGACATCCTCCACCTCCAGTAAGACGTCGTCCTGTAAAGAAAGAAAAATACACTCAGCACACAGTTTGACTCACAAACGTAGAAAGAGGACAATTACGCACTGACACACATTGGATCGTAATGTGAGTCATTATAACTGTTCAAGGGAGTGTGTAATCACTAACCTTAGAGATTCTCAGCTGGCACTCCGACATGGAGCGAACCTTTGGCAGCTCCACTGTCAGCTCCATGCTGCGAGCAACTCCTACGGTATCAGTCTTCACCTCAAGTTGGTACTCTGGCTTCTGAGGCTGCACAAATGTGGTGGAGATGACCTGGATCAAATCCTTACTTTTGCGCTCCGCAGGTCTGCAGTTAATTTGGGCTGGCAGGTCCTCGTGTTGTTCCTCTGAGCGTAGAGAGGTGATCTGCTGCAGAAGGGCACCTGGGGTCTGACTGGCTGTAAAAACGAGCACGATGGATTATAAGGAACTGTGGTAGGAGGCGAAAGATAATACACCTGCAGCAACAAAGGAAAATGGATCCAACAAAAAGGACTGCTTATTGGGGTATAAAACGTATTGCTCTACCTGTGTCTGGCTGTCTGGAGGTGTTAGACCACTGCCGAAACCCAAGCCGACGGTGCAAATCATCTGGGCTACTTTTTGGGCTACAACTGACAACAGTGTACTGCTGAGATAACGTCATCCCATGCTGCTGCTGGGCAAAGCTCAGGGCCAGCATATAGACTTCTGTTTTGTATTTGTTACTTTCCTGTAGCACTGCAGGGTTTACTGCCACATCCAACACAGTGTAACAAACTGTGAAGAAAAAAAACAACAATTTATTGGTTTTCTTGTTTACATCATGTAACGGTTCTGTAGCTTGTGATGTGGCACAGCTTTGTCTTTTACCTTGACCTTCATTTGTGTCTGTCTCCAGTTTTCCTGCACACACAGGCAATGGCCTGCTGGGGTCCTGAGGTGCAGGCACACGTTTCCAGCTGCATATGTTGATGTACAATGACCCTTTCTTGGGCTCCTGTTGAGGGCACAGATGTACCATCTGTCAAAACACACCCTATTTCTAAACACAGCTTTTGTATTAAGTAAAGTAGAGCTGAAGCCGTTATTCATAGGTGATCAGTCCATCATCGTTTCAGCCTCTGAAAAGTTAGTATTTTTTGTTCAGTTTCCTCTCTCTTGGGTGTTATACTGTTTGTTGGACAGAACAAGACATGTGGACATTTTACAACGGGTTATTGGAGCTTGTAATGGGCCTTTTTCACGTTTTTCTCGAGAAAATAATATGTGGATTAATCAATTAATAAAATAATCTTTAGTTGAAGCTCTATTAGACAGACAGGTATATAGTACACATCGACCTTACAGACCTTTGTCACAGTGGACATATGCACTTAATAAAAAACAGTGTAACTTAGTAATATCATGGCTGCATTTCCTTTTTGTTGTGCCATTGCCATGTGTTATACCAAATTCTGTGACCATCAGATTCGGTGTCTTTATCACATAGGGTACTTTAAAACTTTTAACACGGTTGGTTTGTATTTTTATCGTCAAAATCAAAGAGAAGAAAGTCACAACAATTGTTACCCTCTCTGTGCCTTTTTTTCCCCTTTTCTTAATAGCTATCAGAATTTGTAACCCATTCAAAATACAATGGAAGAACAATTTTTTTGGTACAGCTGTTTTTGATAAAGTATGTAATAAAGTTTGTTTGCGGTCCCACCTGTATTCAGCAGCTCACTTACGTAGAACGGAGTCTTGTTAATGAGACACACCTGTGCTTTTTCCTGCTTTACCGTGATACTTTATTTAATGATGCAGGCTTGATAGTTAGTAAGTTAACGAGTTACCATTTATTTTTAACCTGCTGCCTCCGACGAAACTTACCAATATGTCAGTGCACAAACAGGAGTGTAGCTCAGGCGGTGCACTGAATTCAGCACCTTCCTTCATCTGTTTTTCAATGAACTTGCGGTAGGCTTCGGGGTCATTTTGAGAAAGGTCCTCCAGGATGGACCAGACCTGGTTGACTTGCTGTAAAACATCCCCTGTTCTGCCAGCGGAGGACATCTTGAGGTACTGTCTTACTTTGGAGTTAGCAAACACTAGCGTCAAAGCTAACTAGCCACTATAGTTAATGTTAAATAGTAGAAATTATGAAAACCAGCTTGTCTACAGTATTACAACTCAACGTTGCTATAGAGAAAGGCTCTAAATATAAAACACGAATGATATAACACGCTAGCGTTGGTTAAATTCTGTAAAACAATTAACTGATAACCTATTTTAGCTAATGTTGTCAGTTGCTATGGAAACTAGATGAGAGGAAGCCGCCTTGTGGTGAAAGGCAGAACTGCAGCTCAATAATCACACAGGACACAGTTTTATAAGAGCCATCATTTATATTCGATACATGAAAAATACAACGTAAAAATGCATTTGTATGTCTCCAGTCTGTCTTAATGTGTACATTATATAACGGACATTTAAAGTAAAAACATTAGCTATTTTTCAAATGTCTCAAACAGTAATATAAGCAGCATCCTCTGCTTGTGCTTCGTCAGTCCTCCTCAGTAATTCTGCAAAGAGAATTA
Source organism: Bovichtus diacanthus (assembly GCA_943590825.1). Lineage (NCBI taxonomy): Eukaryota > Metazoa > Chordata > Actinopteri > Perciformes > Bovichtidae > Bovichtus > Bovichtus diacanthus. The sequence continues at coordinate 779,832 of CALSBV010012220.1, read as the reverse complement.
TTATTTCATTATTAGCCAGCAGTTAAAACAACTGTACCTATACAGTTTCACATTTCTTCCAGTTGCTGATACTTTAACATAATGGCTACAGAAAAATGGTTGTGTGTGAAATTGATTTTTGACTGATATTTCTGCAGTGAAACATTGTCATCTTTTATTCAAGTAAAAATAGCAATATAATAATACTCCAGTACAAGTACAAATCCTGCATTCAAAAAGTTAATTTAGTAATAGAAGCATTATTAGCAAAATGTAGTATGAAAATTAAAAGTACTCATGTGGCAGCAAAATGACCCTGGTGGTGATTATCTTTATTATTGATGTATTACTTTCTGTCTAAGCATCATTTTAATGTTGGTCAAGGTAAAGCTGAATTGAACCACTGCTGGGTACTCTAGTCTAGAGCTGCAACAATTTAGTTGATTTAATCGTTAGTCGATCAAAAGAAAATGAATTAGCAACTATTTTGATAATCGATTAATCTTTTCAGTCAATTTTCAAACACAAATGTCAAACATTTGCAGGTTCCAGCTCCTCAAATGAATTGATTTGCTGCTTGTCTTTGTCTTATATGATGTAAACTGAATATCTTTAGGTTTTGGAGTGCTGGTTGGTTAAAGAAAAAAGAGAAGCTTTTCGAGGATGTCACCTTGGACTCTAGGAAATTGTAAGACAACAAATAGACTACTTTCTTCCTCAGAATTTCTAAAAAGTCTGTTTACCTCAATCATGTCGTAGATCCAGCTCAAGAATTCGGCCACATTGGTGTAAACTCCTGGATGGTTGGGTTCAGCACAGCCTGTCCCCCAGCTGACGACCCCGACCAGCCTCCACACATTTTCATCCTGGCAAACCAGAGGACCCCCACTGTCGCCCTAGAGAGATAAACACGAACACTAGACTCACCCAGCCCTCATTATGCCAGCGTTTCACAGTAAACAACTCGCATAAAAGAGGATGAATCTTTAAAACGCCTCTGCAAGGTAGTGTTCAAAACATGCATCTGACCTGGCATGCATCCACTTTTCCCTCTGTGTATCCGGCACAAAGCATCCGTGGCGTGATCTCTCCATTGTACATGCAGGAGCTGTTACACTTCTTTGTGCTTATTATAGGAACTGGCGCCTCTTTCAGGGTTTCAGGTGAATGAACTGAGCGAGAAGACACACTCTGTCATCATGTGTGAATTAGACTTGCAGGGTGTAAATTAGTTTTAAAGCAGTGCAGTAGCGTCTTACTGCCATCAGGCTGGGTGTATCCCCATCCAGAGATCCAGCACTGTGTACCTCCTGGAAGATCATAGTCGTACTGAGGCAAGCAGACGGGCCTAATTGTATCTTGTTAAAAGGAGAATTTACATAATAATTCTGACAGGTTGGATCATGATAACTTGGTTAATGATTTTCATTCAGATAGTTTTTGTTGTTATTAAGGCTTTTCTTTCACGCTGTTAGGGGGACATAAACATACTGTTCCTTTTTGGTTTTGTCTTGTAATGGACTCCCTCAAGTTTACCTTGTACTGTGAATATATTTGTATCCTCAAGTCATTGTTAATTAGGTCCCTTAAGTCCCCCTTCACTCAAAATGCTGTTTGGCTTATTGTTGCTTCACTTGGTTTTGCAGAATGATGAATGTGCAACAATTTGACACTAAAAGGCCGTGGTTTCTGCTGCAGGGGGACGTTTCTCTGTGCTCACCTTAAATCTCATGTAAACACATGTACGAACAAGCAGGAATTTATGACGTGGAAGAAGATCGTGTTCCAATGTGCAATTTACAGAAAAGTGATGTGATAATCTAAAAACCTCCCGTACACATAAACTGAGGATCAATTTTTCAGTGAAGTAGCAGACATCTTGTCCAGTATTTTAAATATTTGAAAAGAAAAATATTTGCTTATTCATTGATTCTGGATTTTTAAATGAGGGAGGAGTAGATTTCATTTAAAGGTTTAAAAAAAAAAAAATTAGGAGGATACCATTTTGTGGTTTAATAGAGGCTTAATTGCTGAAATGTGTCAGCAAAATAAAATCAAATGTTAAACTGAGGCCAACGTATTGACATTGTGTTGTGTATTTGAAGCGCTGCTATCTCTTAGGTGTGAAAGGCTTGCAAGGAGGTTCCCAGACTGACCTGAGAAATTCAACGGGGTCTGCAGTTTCATCAGGGCTATATCACTGTCGTGGCTCCTGTGGTTGTAGTTCTTGTTGTAAATAATCTTCTCCACAGCGTATCCTGTGTGCTGAGCCATTTTAGCCGAGCTGCGGGTGACAATACCAGCGTAGACCACCCAGCTGGATACCTGAGGGAGCCTGTAGCTAATATTTGAGAAAAGAAACCATGAGGAAGATACTGATAAGAGAGACTTGTCATGTGTCCAGTGTGGTGCAGCTGTTAATGACTGATTATTCTCCTTCGAGTCTGTAGCCCCGGATCTTTTAGTGCTGGTAAGGTCAGCTGTCTTACTTGTGCACACAATGGGCAGCTGTGACTACCCATTGACTGGTGATGATGGAGCCTCCGCAGGTGTGACGGTTGCTGTAGTAGAGGCTGACCTGCCAGGGCCACCTGCCCAGCGTGGCTTCGACCCCCCCGATTATCCTGGGCAGCTTTGCTCGTGTCCCACACTCTACACAGAGATCCATTCATCAAAAAGGAGTTGGATTAGTCAGAAAGTGCATCAGCAAGTGGCATCATTCACTCTGTCTGCCGCTGATATGAAGCTTGTTTTGTGAAGTATTATTATGGAACTACAGGGCTTGGTGTTAGATGCAAAGTCAAACAAAAAAGTTAAGTTAATTTGCTCACCAAAACATTGCAAAGCGATAACCTTCCCTGTGATACAGTTCCCCCTAAATGAAAATAAATTGCGTAACTAATGATGCATATTTATTATGTAGTAGCTTTCTGCATCATTACGAGAATGATGTCCTCAGACAAATTGCCTTACCTGAATTCCCACATATTTTCCAGATTGCTCTTGTGTTCTGAGGTAATTTGTATATAGCCATCAGTATAGTTTGGCCCGATATCAGTTAGATTCACTCCTTTATGCTTGGTCAGTCTGGTAAGAGAACATATGCAAAATAGGTGGGAGTGAGTGTTGAGATGATTCAGACTCATTGAAGCAAGATTGCAAATGAGGTATTGGCAAATCATAAATAAGCTGAGCCTTCAACCTTGGCAAAGCAGGCTTAGATCATACTATAAGTTAGTGTGTGGGCGCTCCCGTCTCAATTAGTGCTAAGGGCTGCGGTGATGTATGATTCTGTTAGGAGCGCAAACCTCAGATAGCCAAGCTGTCTGCAGACCAGCGTTCCCAGTGAAGAGTTCCACCTCTCGTAGCACACTGGTAGCCAGGTGGGCAGCTTCCCCAGCTGGATCTCCAGCAGGGAGTTCTCCGGGCTGATTCTGTAAAACACTGAACCTGATTGATTGAAAATCCCTGCAGAGACTAAGCTGTCAGTCAACAGTAATAAACAAGCCTCTATAAGTGGGAAATGATTAGAAACAAATATCTATACTAATGATGTTTCCATGTCAGTCAATGGGCATCTCTCAAGTGTGAACAAAGGCAATCACTTCAAATGAATCAAGTAACAATGGGCAACCACACAACCCTGCACTGTTTACTTCATAAATCAAAAGAAGAGGAAACACAGACCTTTCCTGGGGTCAGAGATAGAAATATCTTCTGTCACGTTGCAGAAAGGCGTCTCCTTTGTGTCCCCGAGTCCCACTGGACTTTGGGAGTAGGAAGGCTTCAACAGAAGTTTGACTATATGTAGATAAAGATGTAGTTAATCAGTCTTTTAATTAGCCAGTGAGACAGGCAACACAAATGTATTAATTTCCACTAAATGTTTCCAGATTGTCTGAAAGTACCACAGACAAACCCTGTCTGGTTGAGCGATATGTATAATTTTTTATCTGCAGAGAAGGAGTCAATGAGTTCTGCCTATTAGAACATAACTAAAAGAATACATTACAATATTGTTTCATTAATGACAACAGTTGTTAGTTGCAGCCCTATATCAAAAATGTTCAAACCTGTCAAATGCTGATATTATATTCCCCATAAAAATCCAGTGTCTGTCAGGCTCTGCTGAAAATGTACAGCAGCTCGAGTAGCTGTAACACATTTGCACAATTGCACATTTGTCTCAACAGTTCCCGGTTACAGTTAAGGTAATTCACTGATTCTATCTCAACACAATGACTCACCTAGAAACCAGACACCTAAAGCTAAGCCTCCCAGGAGTCCAACTGCACACACCGCTGCCAGCAGCCTCACCAGCCTCTGAGCTATAAAGCAACGATTTAGACCTTTTGTTAATGTCTCCTAATCCCAGATATGAGCTGAGAGGAATAATTAATTGTCAACTGTTGCATACAGTAGTACATTGACACACAGCACCCAGACAGAGGCAGAAATTCATAAGCTATATTCTATGCATGCCCGACATTAAAGAGTTAAAAAGCAAATCTATACGGGGACATTTCTATTCTTCTTATCACTGAACTGTAAATGGTTTTGATTCCGTGCAAAGTATTTAGTTTTGTTTTTGAAGTCTGGTGCCCATCGGGTGGTGCACCACTGGAGTTTACCGTGAGTCGTCGAGTGAATCCCTTTTAACCAGCCCTGCACTCCCTTGGTCTCCGCGACTTCTGCTGTTTTCTCTGAATGAAAGGGATGGCTGACAGCCGCCGGGTTCTCAATCACTGATAATGTGTCTCCATCAAGACTCTAAAAGAAGGACAGTTTGCAAGTCAGACCTCATTTACAGCTTGTTTAGTTTTGGCAAGTTTGCTTACTTGCGACACAAACTACCTGCTGACCATCTGCTCCTCAACAACAGTGCACCTGACAGGCTCTGTCAGATTTAATAAGAGAGCACTGTAATCCTGAATATTATCACCTCGGATCAGTCCAGATGTATGTAGTCAGAGCTGTGAGTGTGCACCGGTGTGTGCTTCCTATATCTCCTCAGAGTGCAAGGTATAATGAGCAAGTTGAAGCCTTAGCATAAGTGTTTTGCGTCTTGTACAACACATTTTAATTTGAGGTTAAAACACATTCCGTCATCCTTGTTTTCAGAAAAGTTTATCACTCTTGAGTGTGTGTGTGTTTTGGTTGGGCTTACTCTCCATGGAGCAGCTGTTTCTATACACAACATATTGAGAGTAATACAGTAATTATAATAAAGCTCTTCATAGATGTGAGATGCAGACTCTGTATTTTACAATTACAGTACAAAATCCTTCTAAATAAATGCCACACCATCTGCTCTCTTAGATTAGCACTTGAGTGTATTTTAACATATCATTTAAAATCTGGAATTAGCACGAGTCACATACAGTGCAAGAGCACTTTAGAAATGCAGTACGGCTGTGCAGCATAGGTCATAAGATGTACATGTACAACTAAATTAAAATAAACCAGTGACAGAAACAAGTGTGATGCAAGTTCGAAGTGAACGCTACATGTGTAAACAGCAGCTGGTAAATTGTGACGTACAGGCGACAATGTGAGAGAGATTTTGTTGTCAGGATTGCATACTTTAGACAGATGGAGCGAGGTGTTGTGAATATTTAGTCTTCTTTCTTACCATGTTTTCCCTTCGTACAGTGCTAAGGAAAAGGCAGCGTAGTCCGTGCTCATCTGTAGGCCTGTGCTGGAGGTAGAGAGGTCTGTCCCGCTCGCAGTTGATGCACCATTTGCCATTTAACAGACTGCAACTCTGGATTTTCCCTTCACAAAGAGACAATGAGGTCAGCAGTGGTGCAGAGAATGAGGCTGTTGTTTGTCCAGGGGGGTCATGGGGCCTGTTGAAGCAAGCTGAACCAGGTCTTTGTAGGGGGGAGCATCTCCAGAGATACCTCCAAGCTTAACTATTGATAGGACACCGGGTGTTGCTAGGTAACACTTTTTACCTGTGCCAAAAGATTGTCCATTTTCACCTGAGACATGTTATTACCTGACAGTTTGTAGGTTCGGAGAAAAGGTCATTATTGCAGATTGTTGAAAAGTCTCATATCATGTCAATCCCCGTCATTTGGAATCCAAAGCTATCACCTCTCAACGCTCAAGAACAAAATGAAGTCTGTTCTGTCTGCCCGCTGACAGATGAGACTTTCTCCTCTCTCCTCGCCCCAGACACATACTGTCATACTGTTTCAATATTCTTTTTCTGTATTTAAAACATCATCTTTGTTCCAAGTGCAGTAGAAAAGGTAGCTTGAGTGGCTTTGCTTAGTAAGAATAATTAATAAGTGAGATGTGCTCTTTGAAAAAGGTGAGAGGATAATTTGAGTGAGATCAAAGCCTGTCTTCATGTCACCTCTCAGACGAATTATTGATTTATTTAATTTAAAAGGAATGACTTATTTGGTCCTTGTAGGTAAAAGAATATTGGATACAAAGGTTGTTTATGTATCTCCTGTATGTGTGGCGTGGGATTAGTCAGAGTCCAGGTGAAGGGAACAACTGCCAGGAAGAAAATTCCTCCTTGTCCGACTGTCAAGGCAGAATCCAAGAAATGGCTCAGATCTATTCGGCTCATGTAACAGGTGCCATATAGAATTATTTGGAAATCAAACACGGAGTAATGAGTTTTGCAGCACTGGCGTGAATTGCATGTGATGGAGAAACATCTGAAATTCATATCACTAGGGTTGTGAGGTTAATAATGTTTCATAATATCAGCATTGTTCTCAATTGTTCTCCTGCAGGAGCAAACAGAGTAGCATCTCTGCTGTTTGGTCATTTTCACAGGGATTTGATGTCTCCCTCTTCTGGTGAAATGTGTTTTCTCAGACAGTCATTGGCGATTGACAGAGCTGTCATTCACTGGATTCACTCTTGTTAGAAATCATTTGGCAAAGAATAAAGCCTTCATGCGTCCTTGTTTTGTGCAGTAATATGTAGTCTCAGATATGAAAAATGTGCCATGGCCAAGTATTTTGAATTAGTTACACAAATGTATGTAGTGTTTTCAACCTTTTGTAGATATTCTTCAACATTGTGCTTCATGATTTTAAACTCAATCTGCAATGTACTGGTCTCTATACTAATACAACAGTCCTGCATTAAATCCTTCATGAAGGTTGAAATATTCTGTTTTTGTTGAAATAGTTTTAGAGAGGTGTTGATTCAACTGAACAGTCATTTCGGTGGTGCTGTTGAATCGTTTTGTGTTATATGTCGTGACGGAATTATTAGTTGATTTAATCTATTCGTCGATTGACAGAAAACAGCTGCCAACAATTTTGATACTGACTCATCATTTTAAGACATCTATCAAGCAAACGTGCCAAATGCTCTGTTTCCAGCTTCTCAAATAACAGGATTTGCTGCTGTTTCCTGTTTTGTTTTTTTAACACTGTAGTTAAAATATCTTAATTCATTCAAATATACATATATATGCAGTTAATTGGACAAAGCACTTTGCAATCAAGCAATTTAAAGATGTCCCCTGTGGCTTTTGGAAAATTGTGCAGCACATTTTTCATGATTTTCTGACAAGCCCTAGTTATGTTCGATTTCTAATATTTTTTCTACCCTCTGATATAAATGGGGGAGACAAAATACCAGAAATACACCTCTTTTAGTATGGCACAATACCATTGAACAACACCACAAACTACAGCCTCCAAAATTATCATAAAGTTGAATCAACTCCTTTTTTTTTTTTCAAACACACTACAATTATGAGTGTAATTAGAGTGTGTAATACATATTTTGCTTGATGTTATAAGAAACAACCACAAAATGATCTAGGCCAGTAAACTATCACGTAAGTTAATATCTTAATATGTAACTAACTAGACACAAAACTAGACACTGACACAAAAGATGAACATAATTATGTTTATCATTTGATCAGAAATTTAAATTTCATGAGAAAATTCCCTCCAACGACAACAATAACAGTCTGTCACCTTGGTGTCACACACGCCCCAGTAGGCACTACATTCATTCATTTATTCATGTACCACAGTCCACTGTGGAGAGGTTGGCTGCGGCCCAGTTTGGAGCCGCATCTATCTCTCTCTGCTCAGAGGGGGAAGCACTCTCCCTGTTTGGTGTAGTGAGATCTGATCAGCTCCACTCTTATCTCTGCCATTGCTATGTGTGCCTCTCTCAGTCCAAACCTTGAACATCAGATGCGACCTCTCGCTCTCCGCACGGAAATCCCACAGTATGTTCCAACTGAGCAGAAGAGAGAGAAGCTTCTTTTCAAAGTTTGGACAGCTTTTGCCTCTACAGCTTTTTGACACAGTCCAGCTCACCAAGCCATTTAAAACTGATTCATTAATGTGTGGGCTGTCAGCAGAGTTGTGCCATTTACGCTGTTGGCCTTGACCTCTCGGCAGAGGCGGCCATTAAGGTTTGGAGTGCCCACAGTTGCAGGGCAGAGTGGAGCATGTTAAAGGCACAATCAAAATGCAATTTTGTTGTCTGAGATGGCACCGCAGGACATTCGCATTAGTTTGAGTACCTATTAACGCCACCCGTTATGTTCCAAATGTGTAGGACTATATCTAAATAGATTTTTAACTAAATCCTATTTAAATTAATAGTTTGACATTTGTGGAAATACATTTTACTTTCTTGCTGAGTGTTAGCTGAAAAGATTGATACCACTCTCGTATCTGTCCGTTAAATGAAGCTACGGTTAGCAACCAGTTCGCTAACCTGGCTATGTCCATACGTAACAAAATCTGCCTACCAGCACCTCGCTAGTTAACATGTTATATCGAGTTTGTTTAATCGGTACAACAACATAAGTGAAAACGACAAATTTGTTGTTTTATGGGGTGTTTTGGTAGTTGGGTTGTTTTACCTTAAGACAGATCCAGGCTAGCTGTTCCGCCCTGTTTCTATCCTTTATGCTAAATTAATGCTGGCACAAGCTTCATATATAGCGCACAGATTAACCAACTCTGTGCAAGAAAGTGCTATTATTAGTAGATAAGTATATTTCCTGAAATGCCTGAGCTATTGCTTTAACACTGAAAGTGGATGCTGTTACCAGCTAATTCTGAAGAAACTTAAAACTTAAAAACGAGATGATTATCAGGCAAGTTCTGGAGTTGAGGAACGTCGGTTTTCTAAGATTTATGAGTAGAAGTCACACTGAATCTAAAAATATGCGTGTCATGTGTTCAGATGTAATCCTACAGCCACGGACGTGTACAAACCATACAGCTGTGGGTAAAATGAAAACTCCTCTCGTATATGAATATAGTATGTACTTCAAATGTAAAGGGTCAAGTTTTACTGGATAGACCTTTTTTTCTTTTCCAAAGCACGGCTGAGGTTGTTGGCAGTGTAATGACACAATCATTTGTTCAAGAAGCGAAAGCTGTCCAGGTCATGATGCAGCACAGGGTGATGATAGAGACCACTAATCTATGCCCCGTCTATCTCAACACACATTCACACACACGCACACACACATGCACACGCACACACGTGCACGCACACACTGCCAGACTCTCTGTCCTTTGATAATTATATTGCTCTGCTGTCTGCCAGTGAGCTCTGCCTTCTCTGGAGCAGTAAATCCTCTGTGCTAGAGCCCTGCCTGCAGTCTGGGCAGAATGATAGCTGTGGTAGCATACTGCCCTCTTGTGGTAAACTTAAAGACTTCCATTTAAGATCTGCTGAGGGGTATCGATGCTGTGAAGTCAAAGTAAAAACTGGGTTATTTTTTTGTAACTTACTGGGTGTAAATATTCAGCAAAACCATGTTCATCCTTGTGTGGTGATTACTTGCTCGTATATACTTTCTTCTTTTTCAATATGTTGAAGGTCGCTGTTGGAGGTCAGAGTGGATGGAAAAGTGGAGCAGAAATGTCTGAGAGAAACAGACATTTAGAGAGAACCTGTGTTGGAAAGCTTGTGGCTTCAACAGTCGTTGACAACTGTTTTAATTTGGACATTTCAGTGTGTGCAGCATATTATAATTACACAACAACACATTTATGTCTAAGCATGAAGATGGCCTCATTATAGCGGCTAAATGGTATGCAGTTGTGTCTGTATTGAAAGTGGCAGGATGAATAAATAGCTGTCATGTATGTGTTTGTGTCTTGTCTTGTAGAGGCTAATGATAGTGAGAGTGGGTAAGAGCAGATCTGCTCCCTACCAGATGGTGGGTAATGTGGTTTGGTTTAGCTGCCCAGCCCGCTCACTCTAATTAAACAGAGAAGATTACATTAACACTGGATCCCACTCAATCTGCTCCTCCACTGAGCGTGGCCTTGCACTGAAGGAGGGGTGGAGATCGGAGGTGGAGGGGTTACAGAGGTGGTTGTAGTTTTCAAGTCAATATTACATATTTGCAAAGCTAAATGAATTTCTTAGTAAGAAAATGAAAGCTGGAGAAACTTAGTAAGAAATGCTTAAGTCCAGACGGTTGGATCAACTAGAAAAATCCAAAAGCGTTTCCTGCACTTTTCACAACTGCTGTTGACTCTCTAAATGCCCCCGTCATAAGTCGTAAGTTCAGTGGTCAACAACGTATGACTTTGGATCTACCGTAAAGCTCTCAGGTTATGACACACCTGTAAAATCTTGCAAATGTTCATTAAGTAATTCATGAAATGAGCAATAAAGCAAATTATAAATAGGGATTTCAACAAAAAGAGATTATATCATTTAGAATTGAAAAAATCAGTTTGTCATTAAATATTTTAATTAACTCAATAAATGGATGAATAAATCAGGTTACCAATAACAGCTTAATAGATAATATATGGTGTACATTCATTTGACAATACATTTGCCAAAGCCAAACAATAGCTTAAAAAATTAAACAGAGTCGTTGCTTCTGAAATTGCAGTTTGATCAGCAGCTGAACTTTGAAGATGATTGAAGTGAATCAAGTTCAGGAGTTTTGACTTTGGCGCCCTCCATCTCCCACCACTCACTGCTTATGACAGTGGTTCCCAAACGTTTTACTCGTGACCTTCTAAAAACAAAGCATATCGACTTGCGGCACCTTGTCAACAGTTTCATATGTCTGTAAATTGTGAGCTCTGTTAGCAAAGAGAAAAAAATGTCTCCTAATCCCCTCGTCAGGTTGTTTAACATGAATAATTTAAGAGACATGAAGAGGTACAATCATTCAATATTTTTACCAGAAAAACAGCAAACAAAATATACATAATTTTATGTAACAGAATTCTGATTTACTTTTCTGTTTAATAATCATGCAACCCTTCATAAGAAACTTGTGACCCCTTGGGAGGTCTCGAACCCAAAGGTTGGAAACCACTAAAGACCGGCCAGATGACCTTTTCTTCTAATAGCATTTAAAAATACAGTATATTGACAATGTTGATGCTGTTGTTCAGTGGAAAGAAGTGAATGGAGTATTATACTGTATTTAAAATGAAAGTTAAATAATCCCTGTGGGTGCCAAACCTGAGTGAGCTGAAAAACACAGAGCCCTAGAAAACAAGAGAGTGTGATGAAGAGAGAAACTGTAAACACTGCAGGCTGGAATTTCGCTGACGGGGTTGAAGTAATATAGCTGGAAAAAAGATTACACAATAAAACCCTCACAGCGTTTTCAGAGGCTACTTTTATGGTAAAATGGAGACGATAGAAAAGGAAACCAAAGGAACACATTGCACAGGCACAATAACCTGTTAAATCCCAAAGGCATTAGGCAAATATAAAAACCCATCATCAAAAAAATGTACAGTAAATGCTGCCTGCACTTTTTTACTGCCAGTAATTAATACGAGGTCTCACTTTCACTGTGCTGTGCAGGGAGCAGTGGCAGACCTGATGTACTGACGCTTTGCGCCTTTCACATCTGGGATAAAGCACAGACCAGCTGTGGCTCTGGCAGAGTGCCATCAGAGGTCACCACGGAGCCTGGAGTGACTCCAGCTGTTTGCGAGTCGCCCAGATGACACATAAACTCTATAAACAGCTTGAGACTGTGAAGGTTTGTGGCAGGAGCCAATAAACCGTTAAGAGGGATCAGTAGCATTGTCTTTGTCCAGATGATGGGCAGGGCTATAGCAGCGCTGTAAAAGTGAAATGTTCAGGTTGAATAAGGACCACAGAGGCTGTGGAGAGAGGACCTGGACCAATGATTCCCCAAGGGATAGCCTATGTGTATCCCCGGGAATTCTTCTGCTGTTGTCTTTTTGTATGTGAAAAGACTCAAGCTCAACTGATTTGAAAAAATGTAATATATCATTTAAATTTATTTTACAGCCTACCCAGTATTGAATCAGCTGTAACTCCTGAACACCACAGATTATTGCATGAATCGCAAGCAGCCTCAACAGTAATGGATAGATGGATGAAATAAATAGCTGAAACTAAAAGTAATGGATAAACAGTTAAAATACAGAGTTATAAGTAATGGATATGGATTTTATAGTTGGCTAAAAGTAATTTATTAGTACATAAAATAGGTTGGCCTAATGGATAAATCACGGTGTCCAGTGGGTCTCAAAAAGCATTAAAAGTTAATCAATCAGTTTAGCGACAATAAACACCCTTGAAAAGTATTTAAAAGTCTTGAACACCATTTTCTAACAGACTACATTTTGTAGCTTGTTTTCAATATCCATATTTGTCCAAAAAGGTTGTATGCTAAAGTTTGCATGAATGTATTCATGTGTGAATACGTCGTGGTAATATGTGTAGTTTATTTATGGAATCCTGCTAAATTTGACGTTATCTTAAAAGGATAACCGCTTTGTATGGCATACATACTAAGACTTTTTTTTATTATGTTTTTATGACACATCATACTTGACATAATATGCCTACTTTATTACATTTTTTACAATATACTATACTGCGACATTTTTGAGGAATGGTATGCTATGACCTTCCTATGACATTTTTATGATATACTATAGGCTACTATGGAGTTGTGTATGGTATACAATACTATGGCAATATTTTATGACATTTTTATGAAATACTATACAATGACTTTTTTATTATATTTTGTATGACATATTGTAGGCGATTTTCTTCTGACATTTGAATGTAATACTATACTATGACTTTTCTTCTGAGTTTTTTATGATATACTATGATTTTCCTACGACATTTTCTATGGTATACTATACTTTGACTTACTCAAGAGCAATGTGTCATCCAGCAGACACCATAAGGAAAAAGGCCCAGCAGAGGATGTACTTAGTGTGCCAGCTATAGAAAATTGTTTTTGTGTCTGGTTTTCTTTGTGTAAAGTTTCTTTCCATAGCCGTCTCTAGCCGTGTGTCCACCTGATCAGCAAACATGTAAAAGTATATGGTAAGTCACAGAGACACTTTCATAAACGTCACAGTATAGTATACTATTTAAAACTTTCAAAGTATAATATGTTGTAAAACATCTAACGATATGATGTGCCAAAAATAATAATAAGTCATAGTATGCAATAAAAAATATCTTAAAAAGCCATAGTAGAGTATGCTATACAAATGTCATAGTATAGTATGCAATAAAAAAATTCTTAAAATGTCATTGTATAGTATGCCATAAAAATGTCCGAAAAAATATGCCATAAAAATTTCATATAAAAAAATATAATTCAATAAAATTTTTATAATATAGTATGCATAAAATTGTCATAAAGTCATAGTATAGTATATCTTAAAAATGTCATCGTATAGTATGCCATAAAAAGGTCATAAAAAATGTGCCATAAAAATGTCAATTATAGTATGACATAAAGATGTCATATTATAGTTTGCCATAAAATTGTTGTAAAAAATGTTATCGCATAGTATGTCACAAAAATGACTGGTGTAACCGCTCAGAACTCAAAGTGGCAAAGAGGTCTTTAAATGTACACAAAGGCTCTTTAAAAAGATCTTGAAAAGTATTAAATGTTACTTTAGTGTTCCTGCATATACCCTGTAAATAGTTGAAATAGATAGTTGACACTAAGAGTAATGGATAAAAAGTTAAATTACGAAGTACTAATTCAAAATGACCAGGCCAATCCGACCATTTACAGTTCAATTGTATGAACATATTATTATAAGTGTATCCACTTTTACATAATCAATTGTGCTGAATAACCAGTTTAAGATCAATTCACAGAGCACATTTGGAACAAGACGGATGGTTTTGATTGAAGCGGTGAGTCTCTCTGTAAATAAAATTTGGAAAACATTGCCATACAGACTTTCAATATTGAATGCAGACAGCAGAAATAGTAGGAAAATGAGACAAGATGCATAAAATAGTAAATTGTTTTATTCTTTTTTTAACCATGCCACCGAACACTGACGCATACAGAGTTGTGCCTGAATCCACACTGAGAAAACACTTTCACACACTGTGTTACAAAGCTGTAATGAAGAGGGATTTTACTGCACACATGGCAAGAAGAACAACCCTGATTGGACACCAGGTCGAGCTTTGATCTGGCCCTGAGGTAGACAGACATTGACATAATCTAAACAATGCTAATCACATCCTTCTAGGACACATCAAATAAAAGGACATCTGTATTATCACAACATAGAAAGATCAAAGAAAAAAACCCTTTTCAAACAAAAGTGCTCTGTTTCTTTTGGTCCACCAAGGAAATCCATTTATAGTGCATGTTCATGTAGAATAGATACAGTGAATGTGTGTTTTCATGGCACTGAGTGTTGTTGGCTACTTAAGAAGGCATTGGTAATGCCCACAGACGCCAAGATTTGCTGTACACACTGTTTTCATCCAAAGACCTCAGTCCATTGTCACTTCGAGGGGAACAATTTGATGCAAGTTTCAAGCAATTGTGAAGTAAAAAGTACACGCTTGTCTCAGAGTATCAGCCGCTATCACAGTATGTTGCTTCCAGTTGCAATTTTCAGACAAAGTGGATCTACATGGCAGTCTATCTTTAATTAAGTAACAATAAACAAACACCCAGAAACAACTACCAATAGCACAGACCCATGTACTCAAGCACATCGATGCTCTACTTATAAAAGAGGCACAAGGGAGGGATCTTAATCAAATCAGAGACTTATAAAACACACACATTAAGATGTTTCTCAAATCATACCAAATGTAAACAGATAGCAAATTACTGTAATACAAAAATACAACATGTTTAAATCTATAAGGCCTGTTTTAGGCTCACATAAGGGAATAACATACCATGACAGTTCGTACATTACAGCTACACTACAACTGACAATAACCTGCTCATAGTGATTCAATGTCAGAATTTTCTTTTCATGTTTTGTAAAAAAAAACAACAACTTCTTTTCATGTTTTCTTCAATTTTCTCCTAGAAAATTCTGATCTGTGATTTTATAAGACATGTATATATAGTTACTGATAAAAAACTACACATAAAAGCCATGTTGAGGCTGTTTTTTTACACACTGCTTGTCCATTTAAATTATGTATTTGTTAGAAAATTAAAAACTACTGATGACTGAATAATTTGCAGTAGGTTTAAAAGTGAGGAGAGGTAGAGCTCGCTCTACTAGAAATCATCCCAAGAGACACCGTGATGAAAACCAGCACATATTTGGTAACAAATAAACAACATATAAATAGCAAAACCTGTTACATTGCAAGAGAAACTCAAATTGTAAGCCAGCTACCTCGAAACAATAACATCCACTGCAAAAAAAGACAAGGCAATTAAAGAGATCAAGCTTATGAGGTCAAAACGTGGCAGCCATTCAAGTAACACATGCAGAAAATAAACAACTCCAAAATAAAAATCCAACAGCAGAAAATAAAAGTCACAAGAGTTTAGGAGAGAAAATGTTGCAAAGTTCAGCCAATCAAGCCTTCGTGGAATTATATTCAACATCTACTGCACAATCATAGAAGATGACTCAGGTTGTCTGATGGTTTAGCAATCAATCAATCAATCAATCAATCAAAAATCTCCTGCTACACATACAGGTCAGCAGTGGCAGCCGTTGTGTCTTTTAACCACAGTGGATTCATTACAGATACAGCTATTATCAAAACTGTGTGTGTGTGTGCACTAGGGCTGAAACAATAAGTCCTCAGGAAACTCATTGTCAATCATTTTGTGTTTGAGTAATTTTTCAGAGGGAAAATACTAAATATTCACAGTTTCCTGCTTCTCAAAATGTGAGAATTTGCTGCTCTTCTCAGTTTTATAGTGATTATTTGAAGATGTCACAAAAATGTGACTACCTTTCGGACATTTTTTAGACTAAATGATTCATCACTTAGTTGTAAAAAATAATCTCATTCATAATGAAACTAATCATTAGTTGCAGCCCTAGTGTGTACACACGTTTGTTTTTCGTGCTTGCATGTCTCTGTTGTCAGGTAAAAACCTTGTATCTCCCAGACCGACAACTTCACACAATGCATTTTTCAGTTTATCCAAAAAGAGTCTGAAATATTATTTTTTTAAATCCACAGAGAGACATGTAATCTTTCAGCAAGAAAAAACAGCAACACTGGAGTTACGAGGTTTTCACCCAACAGTGACAGTGTGTGTGCGTGGGGTCCAAGTCCTGCTCAGACGTAACAGACGTACAGGTAAGTCTTTTCTATCCTCCAGTCCGCCGGCACATCCTCCGGTTTGTGGCCCTTCATGTGCTTCTGCATGGCGGCCAGGCTCGGGCAGAAGTCCTGGCAGATGGTGCACTGGTACGGAGACGCTCCGTTGTGAGTGCGCAGGTGCTTGATCATAGCCGAGTAGTCTCTGGAACGTTGGTGACACAGCTTACACTCAAATGGCTTCTCACCTGAAAAATTCAACAATACAGCATTAACCTTGTAGACCCGGAGCCAGAGGGCCTGCCAGGTGAAACGGGACTCACCTCTATTTCAGTCCACTGTACTTCATGTGGTATTGTGTGGTGTTTCTGTGGTTGGTGTGAGTGGTTGTGCGGCAGGATTAGACCTATATCGGTTTGCCGATTTAGATATTGGCCAGTCAGCGTCATCCACCACAAATACGACAGAGGTTTCTCTCTGACCTCAGCGAGGAATCGGGTAGCGGTCAGTAAAATGTAACCTGACATAAACGTTAGACCTGTTGCACATCTTAATGATATAATCCAATGGTTTGATAGTGTTTTTTAAATGGGGCAATTCAATTTAAAGGCTCTCTGCAAGTTTCCTCTTCCATAAAATAGCTTTACAAGCTATTAAATCATTAACATATAGTGGTTAGGATTTACTGTATTTTGTCCCAATTTCAACAGAATTTTGAATGCCCTTTTTTCCCTCTAAAAATAAGATAATGGCAATTTTTGCGATAAAAATGTTTTAAAAACTGGCATTATTCTATATTTTTCCATTTGTCCAAAAGACCAAAAACATAAATGCATTAGTCTGACTCTTAATATTTTTTGACTTCCCTACACTGTCTGTGGAACTCAGCCCAAAGCCAATTTGTTCCGAGAGAAGACGTAAATCTTTAAAATAGGTCACAAGAATATATGGTGGCAAAAAACAAATGGCTATGCAATATTCCTAAACATCTGGGCACTGTAGTTTTAAAAAAAAACAAACAAACAAACAATATTCTAGCCGTTTAAATTGAAAGACATTGAATAAAGGTATGAAATCACCCCTATTATTAGCACTAAAATCCCCTGCTCTTCTGTATGTGTGAGTGTGCTTTGTCTCTGAACTCTCACCTGTATGTACACGGTAGTGGGTTTCTAGCTGGTGTTTGAGGCTGAACCTCTTCCCACAGCCGTTGCACTCATAAGGCTTCTCTCCTGTGTGGATGCGTTTATGGCCCCTCAGCGTGCCGTCGTCTCTGAAACAGCTCCCGCAGAATTCACACTCAAACGGGTGATCGCCTGAAAACACAAACGTGTCACAACACCAACAAAGCCCATTATCGTGAGAGGCATTAAAGGCTAACTTCATCCTTGGCACGACATTGTATGGCTGCATATGTAGCTGCGTAGGTCAAATAGTCAGAGTCATTTCTGCACATGCATATCAAGCGGGGAAATAATGTGCTTTCAGACGTCGCTAATGTTATGACATGAGGACACTCCTCTTGGCTGTCTGCTAATAGCTAATAAAAGTCCTTAAGGCATGTACTGCTCTGTTCTCTATACTGTAGTTAATCTATTTCTCTCCTAGGCTGAGGGTTTGACTCATCTCCAATGACCTATGTGCCTCATTATCTCAGTGTCCACAGCAACAGCCAAGTCAGAGGATACATTGCTCTCCTCATTACAGGCCGATTCTCCCCAATCCCCCACCCCACTGTGGAGCAGATGACATTTACAAAATGTTACTTCCAAGCAGAATGGCATACAAACAAGATACGCTGCCATGGCCAAAACTCCCTTCACTTCTGTCTCTTCACATCAATTATGTATTTCTCCTGTCTAGACATCAAGCCATCCTGACAGCTGGGAGTGTTATTTAAGGTAAAAGAAGAAAGGGGGACATCTTTTCAGTAAATATCTCTCTGTCTCCTGCGGCACTAAGACTCACCCTTGGTAGAACACACAGACAAGTCATTTCCATTTGCTTTTCCTTCAATATTTATTTGGGTTTCCTCTATCATTTTGGGTGAACCACACTAGAACTGACAGCCGTGAATTGCAGAAGCCCAAAGGCTGTCTAAGAACCCAAAATATAAACAGGATGAAATTGCCCAAAATATGCACCGGCCATAACGGTACAGTGCTGTCATCAGAGAGGTGAGTCATCTTATAGAGAAGTGAATAAGAGGGTGGGAGAGGATGCATGCAAATTGACTTAAACCTTAAAGCCAGTAACCTAAGGAAATGAACCCATATACAAAAATAAATACAGCAGTCTCTTTTTCAACACATGCATTTGTTTGACACTGCATGCTTATACGCTATAGACGACGGTGCACATGATCCGTCTCTTACCCGTGTGCGAGCGCAAGTGTCTTTTGAGGGTAGTGTGGCTGGGGAAGGGGCGCTCACAGTGGCTACAGATGTAGCTGTGCATGCCTGCATGGACCTCCATGTGCTGCTGCAGGGCCTTCTGGGTCTGGAAGCGCTTTGCACACAGCAGACAGAACACCGCCATGTCAGTCCCTGGAGAACGCACAAGACACAGACGCACAGTTATTTCAGTACCATACACAGACAGGGCCTTAAGTGGGGAAACTGGGTCACTTCAACTTTGTGTGAGTCCTCTGAGGGAAAAGCTTCTTTCAAAGAGCAAGTGCCTCTACCTAAACTAACTCCCCTAAAAGCCCAGAGGCACTTTCAACTGCGAGTCTTTATACGTTCTATTTTAAACCATGAAAGTCATTGTTTTCTTTAAGAATTTCCCACACAATGCACAGCATGCCAATCACACAATCAATGGCTGCTTCCTGGTGTGTTAGATGTGTAATTATTCTCTTCATTCCCCATCAGGAGTCAGCTCCAGCCTGTGAAGTCCTCTGTCTCTGTGCTCAAAGAGCGGCTGATAGTAGCTCCACCCTAAATGATGCCTACACTATGCGCTCTGTGCAGAATGTTAAGTAGTGATATCAAGCCATTAAAGGCAGGACTGCAGGAAAAAACACAATCCAGTTTAATCCTGTGTGTGACCTGGCATCTCTTTGGGGCTGCTTTCCTGTTGCACAGTGTGGAGAGGAATACAGATAGGGAGTCGCTGGCAGGGTAGCTCAAGTCAAAATGGCAATGTGAAGAAGATCCATTGGCTGTCATACAGTCAACACTTGATCTACAAGCTGTGTACGCCAGCACTCAAATCCATTCTGGTAATCACACCGATGCAAATTCATATATGCGGTCAGACTGAGGGACTGGTTAATCAGCTGCATTGGACATAATGTGCATGTCCTGGAGAGTGAGGCTTTAATGTGAGATTATGAGGTCCTTATTTCTCTGTCTGTTCAGGTTGCAGATCATTTACAATGCTAGCAGGTCCCATTGCTCCTGACTCAGATTCAATCAGACATCTCCAGTGGAGGATCATTAGTAAACAGAGGACTGTGCCAGCACTTCATTGGAATTCAAGTGGGGTTGCTGTGTCGCATTTAAAATGCAGTCTGATGAGGTCCACTAAATCAAATCATTTGTTACTGTTATTGAAGTGCCTTGAGGCAACTGGCAATTAAATTGGAATTAACGCAGGGAAAGGGATACAGCACACTCATACTAAGAGGGAAGAGTGTCAGACTCTTGCTTTAGGTTCAATCAAGTTAACAGACAAGCCTGTTAAAAGTAGAAAGAAAAAGAAACAAATCAAGCAAATTCACATTTTCTGGGATAAATCAGAAACATTCACTGTGCATTGTTTACTAATCCATGTATCACAATGTTCTCAAACAAAGCAAGATGCTTTTTTAGACTTCACATTTCACGGATAAGTATAATTTGGCACAAAACCTCATTATTGAAATTATGGGGATTCTTTTTGAGCCTAGTTTTGAAATGTTCACTAATAGAACTGATTATTTGTAATGATTAACAGAAAGAAGACAGGGTGAAAGACATTCCCCGATCTTAACAATCCTGCGTGGAGGCGATCCGGTGGACTCAACTGCACCTGTTCAGAGGCTTTAGCCTCTGGACTTTTGCACAAAGGGAACACAATGAGGTTCAGGCCCTCATTGACCAAGCCCATTAGTCATAGGCTCCTCACGCAACTCCTACAATCCCTGTCTTTATGCTGTCGCCTAATGACCAAGGCCCTTTCTCACCCACGGATCACAATATTTTAGTTGAAAACAAAAGACTCTCCATTCTCAACGCCTCTGTGCCCTGCCCACTCCCCTTATCCGCTGACCATACAGGAAATCCTTTCACCAGCTTCACTTTCTGCTTGAGTCATACCTAGCTAATGCCAGTGCACTATGCAACAGTGGAGTCGGGATAATGATCCATCTAAAAAAAAAGGCTAAAGGCATTCAAAAAGCCCAAAATGTAGTCTTTGCATGACCTGTGATGTGGAAGCCTTGATCCACTTTCACCAGTAACTCGTGTAATATTAGCTGCTGCCAGCAGGGGGAGTGCTTTCTGTTCCAATGTGTCCTGGATACTTCAGCTGCAGGCAGAGCGGAGCAGAGCAGAGCCCTCAGCCAGCCGAATAACACATTAACCACCTTGTAGATACTTCAAAGCTACTTTAATCATGCTCCCTCCACTCTCTCTTTATTAGCTATCATACATTGTAAATGCGTGTCTCAATGCAGCCTGCATACTTTGTTCTCTCTACTCTGAAAGTTTAACATCCCAGTTTCTTTGTGGAGGTTAAACCGTTACTCCCTGACACACTCGCAGACTCTTACAGATGTATATCCTGATCCTTCTGTCACCACCAATACTGAAACTTGAGTAAAGAAATATGACAAATATTCTGTCACAAGAATCTCACTCTTGATCTCGGGTTGACACACGGTGACAACAGCTCAGCAGTCGCTTTCGGTTTGATTCTGCGCAACCGAATGCCGAAAATAAAAATAACAAATAATATCTTGAAGTGTAAACAAAAACCTTTCGGAGGCAAGGAAGTGTTTGTGTGCGTTAGTGGTGGCATTTCGCCTCGCTGCGCTCTGTTAACTTTTCAAAGAAAAAGGATTTGCAGTTGTAGAGTTTTCCAGAAAGCTTTGGTAATAAGTGTAGAGGAGCTTCTTTATGAGAGAATAAGCCCTAAAGTTGGCTGTCATTGCCCCCTGCTTTCTCACCCTTAGCCAGACAATGGGTTTGGGATTTGGGTTTTAAGGCACAGGATGACCCCTGACCCTTGGCCCTCAATGGGGTAAATACCATGTAATCAATGGTATTCCTCAAAGGCTGGAGAGTCGACTGGGCATTGTGTTTAGTGGGAGGGAGCCATAACAGTGGGAATAATGATTTACTTTCGGCAAATCTGCTATGAGGCAGAAAATATAAACATTTACTGTCTGCATTATATTACTGAGCTGCTTGTCTACTGCACAATTAGGTTAGTAATTCAGGACGTTTTGAGGTTGCTATGCTATTTCAGCATATCTCCACTAAGACCTTGTGTATGCTCATGTGATTTAACATGGTCTGCCTTCATACATCTGCCACTTATTCAGTCCAACCGAGGTGGGAGCCAGCCACGCTCTCACGCTGCCTAAGAAACAAAACCATGTGTCTAGGCAACCAGATAGGATCATGGTCCTTGTTGGGGTGAAGTGTTCAAGCTAATCCCTTCATTCACAAATAAGCGCAGCCTGTTTCTTTTCAAGCGGCAAACAAAAGTTTTCCCACCCTGAGAATCTGGGAGTAAACCCACTGCAAATTGAACAAGAGATTGTATTCAGTGACGGCCGCAAATCTGTATAATTTCTTCTGTGTTAATCTTAACTTCAGTGTCCGGAGCCCACCAATTAAACTGATTGATTTGTGAATAATTTGTCTTTTATATGTGCGGAAATATATGGAAACGAAACGTTTAATTTGAACTGCATTATTGAAATGAATGCTTGCGAAATTTGATCTATTAAGGTTATTTGTTTCAGTAAATTGAGAATGACAGCCAAGTCAAAGCTATACAAATCTTCTGCTGCCCTAGAAAGGGCGAGGAATTTCACACAGATTTCCCAATTTACAACATTACATCATAGCTGATCATGTCCACTAGCTAGAGTATGCAATGTGAAGGCACTATAAGCTACATCCTAAGGGTGCTTAGCGTATATACTGTGTGCTCACTGATATCACCCAGTTAAACATACACAGTCATAAAGGCCACATTACATGCAAGACCTCACATGACACTGTACTGTATGTGTTCATGCCGACAGCTCCCTGTAGTTGTGGCGGCTGGAGAAGCACATACACAAACGCTACAGTACCTCAAACAACCCCGGGCGCTCATCAGCAGCCTGCTAATCTACCCGAGTGAGGAACAACCGACTTAATAATTAATGCAACAAGAGATACGTTGCTCGTGTTTAACCACCATTCCATGGATCGGTTCACTGAGGTCACACGTTGGTTCACTCGCCTCGATTCCTAGAACGGTTACAATATTTTCTTTATCTACTGTATTTTACTCAACGTGAAATTGCAGGGCATCCCGGGGCTCTGTGTATCATGACAGTGAGTGTAAATAAATACTGGGGGCACAATGGCCTGACAGAGCACAGTTCAATTCAGTTTAAGGCTTGTATGAATTACAGCTGGGTATGAACAGGAGGGTGCAGTATGATGACGGACACACAATTAGCCGAGCTAAAGGGTCTGCATTATAAAGCCCGGGCTGTATCTGGATGAACTACAGGACTGTTTAATTAGGACTCGGACAGAAGGTAATATTATTCCCTTGGTGAAGCAGCCTGTAAAGTGTGGAAACAGTGCAGCTGCTGTGAGTACACAAAGGCAGCACTCTTATGGCCTTTGCCTTGAAGGCAAGGTGGCAAAATGGTCAGCCAGCATGGCTTGAAGCGTATACAGTCAATTTCTGCGCCTGCTGTAGATATGCTACAGTCTTGGGTTTTCCAAAATGTTGAGCTCGGTGCCCCAGAGCCCTTGACTTGCTCTGATGAAACAAACCCCTTTGTTGTTAGAGCAATTCGGAGACAGATCCATTCTTTTATTTTCGGCACTGACAAGTAGGTCAGAGGAGACTATGACAGTGCTGTGGTGAGGAGTAAACAGCAGCACATGATGTTGTTTTCCTCTCAGTCCTGGCATCCAACACCAGCAGCAATCCTCTTGCCCTCAGGAAGTCCTCACATACCCCCTACCCCCTTCCCTTCCAACAGTCCACCCCGCCCCCAAATCCCCCATCCCCCCTTTGATCTCTAACAACCCACGGCCATTCACCTCTGACATATCAAAATAGCTTAAGAGACTTTCACTGTAGCCAGTGTTGCCAAATTGCTTCAGAGTAAGGTTTCCCAAAAGTAATATTATTTGCCTTCCAGAGGAGGTGGGCAGCAGTGCTGCAGCTGCTGAGGTCTGACAAGTGTTAATCTGCTAAGAGGAAACTCATTTGGCTCAATGGTTATGCCACATGGCAAATTAAAGCCGAGGAAGCGGCACAATCGGCCCTGAAAGATCCTGTGTTTTTAAGAGAAATCAAATGCAGGTTATATTTAGTTGCAATATAGTTGGAGCATATCCTAGACACAGCTGATTAAATTACCTGTAGCTCATGTCAGCGTTGGCTTCAGAGCTACAATAGGAGTCAGTGAAAAGGGTCATGCGTCACAGCAGAGCGAGCTGAGATCACGACAAAATGAGAGAGTAATGCCCTCCTGTACCCTGCTCTGGATACACGGCCAAGCTGAAACCGAGCTCTGGATGTTTACAACTTGGGGAGATGAGGGTAGAAACTTCTGGGCACCGTTAACACCCCTCCATGTCCACATCCATTAAGTATTCATACTGTGTGTGCCACCTGGAGTTACAGTTACATGCCAATGCTCCTGAGAGGGTTATCACCTTTCTCTGACAGTAGCAGAAAAGGTGTGGATTCAAACACTGCCAGGCATATGTATCGTCTGACAACAATGCAGTTTGTATTCACAGTTGGAGAGTTTTGAGTCAAACAACTGTTGTTGTGTCTTTCTCACTTCAGGCTAACGGGGTAATATTCAAGAGCAAAGTGCCTCTCCACTGCAAGGCACACTCATTAAGGCTGTATAGATTGTCAATAATGATCTTATCAAAGAAAATTATCAATACTTTAGAAATGGCCCAATCGTGGCTTCATATTTGACTAACCATGTTAGTTGGTGTTTATTATTATTGTGTTGAAAAACTGGGTTATTGGCTTTTTTTTCCTGTCCTCTTTAAAATAGAGTTGCAACTAACCATTATTTTTCATAATCGATCAATCTGCCTCATTATTATTTATTATTTTCTTGATGAATGTATGTCCATTATAATTTCTCAGAGCCTAAGGGGATGTCTTCAAATTGCTTATTTCTTCCAAGCGAGAGTCCAAAGGCCCCAAGATATTCATTTTACTATCAAAGAAGGCTAAGAAATCCATAAAAAAATGGACATTAGTTGGTAGCAGTAAATATTTAAATTTTTTGCTAAAAAAAATACTTAAAGCTAAAAGACAATGCAAGCATCTTCAAAATCCTTATATTAATTTATTTGTATGGATTATAACTGATACACTGATGTACATTGTTTTTGTTAGCTAGTGTGGTGCAATTTTATCATTATATTTTATGTATCTTAGTTTAACTTTTTATTTTATGTATCACCTGGCCCTCACAGACAATAAAGTTGACAGAAAAAGTATTAATTATTTTCTTATTAACCATTAACACGGTCTTTACTGACAACGTATAAACCCTTCATAACTCTACTCTAATAATAATTAGGTGGCACCAGAAGTAATAATAACACTAATACAAAAACTTATTGGTTGATTAAATAAAATAGACTCTTAAAGCCCATTTGTTTTTTCTTGACTTTATACATTAGCTTCTATTTAATAGGTTGTACACTTCATTTCCCTTATTTTATATATTCTTATCTCCTTGTATCTCTTTGTTACTGCTTGCTTGCTACTAACAATATAGAAGTCTGGTAATGTGTTTTTTAGAAGTTAATTTAAAAGAAGAAAAAAAATGACTTCAGCTCTTCAGACAAGAGCCCAATTTGCAAATCCAGACTCCCGGCCAAAAAAAGACAACTTTTAAGATGAAAACAATTGGATTCATCCTTATGCCAACTGTTAATGCTAGATATTTAGTACAGTCACGAGAAAATGTTGTACACACATTTTCATCATTTGAGATTATTGAAAAACAGAAGTGCTCATCTTGTTGATGAGTGTGAGGTAAATAATTCCACATGCAGGAGGTGAGGATAGTATGTCTGTGAAACTGTAATGCTGGCGCTGTAAAGCTATGGCTGTGGCAAAGTGGCATGCAGTGGGTTTGGATGCCAAGAGATATTAGTGGGTGATATGTGAGAGGGCCTCCCACTGCCATGTTGATAAATTATGGAGCATCATGACAGGAACAGTTTAACCCAGAGCCAGCATGACAGGCAAGTTTAGACCCATCACAAGTCCCGTAGTCACGGCTTACTTGACAGTTCAATGCATGCTGTCCAGGTTAGACATAATGTCTATTCGTGTGTGTGTGTGTGCGTGCGTGTGTGTGTGTGTGTGGTGGGAGTGTTAGCGCATGCACACGATTTTGTGAAGTACCTGTATGCGTTTGCCTGTGGGCTTCCAGAGCATCCTCTGAGGAGAACGTTGCTCCACACTGATCACACACCAGCGCCTCTGCAGGAGCTGTAGACAAAATCAAATGTATGATAAGGTATCTTCATCCAGACAGTTAACGCAAACGTGTGTTCATAAGTGTAGAGTAAGTAAGTTAATTCGGCATTTAAAGAGAACTGTGGAAAAAGGCAACAAGGTGGGAACAAAGGCGCCTAATTTCAAAAGTCACCAGAGAGACACACACTTGCGCTTTTCAGGTGTTAACACAAGGAAGCGAATGCGCAGAGTACAATGGAGCAGAGGAAAGCGCCATAAAAACACAACTCAGGATGAACAAAAGCACCAGACAGGGTGCAACGGCCCTTCTTCTTGACAGAAAAGAGCCGAGCTGAAGAGTTTTATTTACCGTGCCCTGTTATCAGTCTCTGAACAGTGAGCAGACTGTCTGCCTGAGAGGCCACAGAAGGACTGGGTGTTCTCTCTACAGCAGACGCTACCGCCTGCGGCACATCACTTTATCAAAAAAAAAAAACACTTCAGAGTCAACACCCCAAATCCCATTGCATGCACTGTAACTACAGTTCCCAGTTCACCTTTGGAATGCCCTTGTCTATTCTGATGAAGACATGAAAGAGACAAGTATGCATACTGCTCGCAGAGATATTCAATCCTTGTTCTGCACTCACCTCACACCTGCACAGACAGACACATAGGACAGATATGCGCGCGCACACACACGCGCGCACACACACACACGCAGACACACACACACGCACACACACAGCTGTTTGGATGTGGGTTGGCTCTCACAGAGATGTAAATCGGTTGCAGATCCATACTGGCCCAGGGCTCATTCACTGATCTATTTTCTGCTCAGCTGGCTTTAAATGAAGTTAAAATGACTCATTAAAACACCCACAAGCTTTGGGAACTCTGAACGCTCTAGCCTAAATGTGGTCCTCTTTCAACTCTTACGATGCCTCTATACACAGACACTGTGCCACTGTTCCTTAGCGCTGCACACAAATAACAAAAAAGCCCCAATCTGTTCATTTCTAAAAACAACAATTTTTGAAAACAAACTGGTTACTGTTTCGGAATGGTGCGTTTTGTTACACGGAGCAAAAATAAAACTTGGTGGAGAGTAGTTTTATATAGGCGTAACAGTAGAACAGTGTTGTAGATCCTGATGTTGTGTGACGCTGTCCAGTGTGGTGTGTTGTGTTGTGTGAGATTGTGTGATAAGGGAAGAAGAGAACATAGTGCATTGTCTTGTGCAGTCAAAGGCACGGAGTGTGCTCTCATCCATAAACCATCAAACTGTCTCCAGACGCGGCTGCAATCGTCCTCCATCAAAACACTTTGTCTGGCATACCAAAATAAGAGCCAGCATCGAGCTGAATACCAAATCAGCCCATTAGAGCAGTGGAGCACTCGCTCCTTAGCAACCAGCGGGATCTAAGGCTGCTATACCGAAATACACAGTGACAAAGAAATGAGATCCACATCTCTTTTTTTTTTGGGTGGTATTATGGGTTGACACATTGGGATGGGGAGTTTATGCAAAAATTCAAATTAGGTTAAAGGTGCTGCTGTTGATGTCACTGCGAATTGAAAATCAAAGCGTGTTGTCGAAGGTCTACGAGTAATGCAAGACAAAATGTGTGTTTAGGCGCATGTGGAGGGTATACAGGGACGACTCAGGTGAAGTTTAAAGAAGCAGATTCTCTCTCGTCTGTCAGCAGTATGTCAGTCCCAAACAATCCTCAGAGAGAGAAGGCGGAGAGGACAGGGACCTCGCCTTGTCTATACACATATTCCAACTGAGGTTTCTGTTTCTGTTTCATTTTTAGTCCCTGATCCCAGCCCCCCCTCCTCAACCACCCCTCCCCCCTCTGCTCCTCTTTCTCTATTTTGGATAAAGTAGCTGGGAGAGCAGTCAGGTCTGATTAAGTCTGCATTTGGGTACAGTGTGTTCCTGGACACACATCTGCGAGCGAGCCATCACACACGCTTCGGAACACTGGCAGAACACCCAGGCCTGCCGGCAGCTGATGATGTCATCACTCAGAAGGGGCAGAGCTGGCGAGCCGCCAGAGTCTCCGAAAAAACACAGAAACGATTCAAACGGAGAGAGAGAGAGACTAGAGAGCGGCGGAGAGGAGAGGGAAGGGAGAGGTACGCAGACCTAAGCATGGAAAAAAGAAAGCATGATCCAAGTATTCGGAGCAGCACTAACTGGTAGGAGGAAGAGGAGGAGGAGGGGATGGGGGGTTGTAGTATGAACAGGTGCATTTGAAAGGCCGCACTATCAAGAGGCTTCATAAGCACTGAATACTCTGAGATGAGAGTGTGAGAGTTACTAAGTACCTGTGTGAGACAGCATGTGCATCCTCAGCCGCATGCTGTCCTGGAAGTGTTTGCCACAGTATTCACAGCCGTGGCCTTTCTCCTCGTTATGCAGCCTCCTGTGCAAAGACAAACACAAATGCAAGCGTGTTAACAGAAATGACAACAGAGCGAGAACGCACTTGTGATAATACAAGTATCTCGGTTCTGCGCCTTTTTTTCTGCAAGGTCTCCCAAACCCAGAAGCATCATTGTCCTCGTAACAAGAGGAGCATGTTTTAATTCCGGCAAGAAATCCCTCGCTGAATGAAACATCATTAGTGTAAGAGGCCCTTGGAGTTGTGAATCACAACGCATGAATGCTAAAAGAACACAGACAATAGGATATCAGGCTAATTTCAGAGTGCAGACATACGCGTGCCTCCACCCGCCAGCACAGCAAGACACTGGGCATGCACACGAGAACACACACATACAAGCACACACACACACACGCACATCAAGTACATGTACACAAACTCACATGCACAAACACACACACACACACACACACACACACACACACACACACACACACAGAGACAGACACACACACACACACTTCTCCTGTAACTGCAATGAAAAGGAGAAAAGACGATGATTCGCTGAAGCTCCGCCGGCAGCAAAACCTATCATATCATATCACACACATCCAAGCATGCAAGGCATCTGTACTGTTATCCTTATATCACCCTGCTAACAGCCTAAAAAGAGTCCTCCATTAAACACACTCTGTGGTCAAAATAAATGAGTCCTGAGATGTAACTTAGCACGCATGAAAACAGTATTAACATATTATGGAGGAATAATTTTGGAGCTAGATGCTCAGGAGCACTACAACCTTGTTTTTTTTTGGCCTTTTACTGTAGGATTGAAGAACGATGATCATTTACTTGAGCATTCATGTGAGACTTTTACTTTGGGTATCCTGATGGCCAGGCAGTCTGAGTTATCATCATAAAAGGCCCCAAAATAATTATTAAAAAGGCACAAAATACCATATAAATTAATGGTATTATTTCGTTTCCTAAGAAAAATGCAATGACAATAATTCATTTTAAGTTATATTTTAAGAATACTAAAAACGTGAGTTGCATTCACACATGCACAATGTTCCCATAATTAGTTTTATTAGCAGAGGTTTCAGTAACCTTTAAAAATGACCTGAAATACAGTAGTTTTCATTTTGTTACAAAGCACATCTCCTTTGAAAATGATTGCACATTTCTATTTCTTGTTCCTTTAATCTCCTAGGACTACTTAAGAAAAACATCGCGACCAAATTTGTTTTATTTAAGTTTTTCACACTAAAACTGTGCCAGGAGAAACTTCTTTAACAACAACAAAATGTCAATCTGCAGAGCAGGTGTATGCTCAGTGACCTGGTTACAGACCTACAGAAACTTCATTACATCCTTAAGCACTGCCGCCGATGCAACTCCTTCAACCTGCGGACATCCGCCTGTCTCCATGAGTAAGCAGCGCGCATCACTAAATATCCCACAGGATGCTCTGTTTCACCGGGCGGTTTCAACACAACTCTGGAGCGGCACGAGGCTGAAATGTCAGCCACGGGCGCAGACAGGAAAAGGCTGTGATCCTAATCATAAGTTAACTGCATATTAGGACTTTTGGCTCACAGATTGTCTTGTTTCTAATGATTAAGGATGAGTCAAACACTGCCGAGCACGCACAATTATAAACATGTGCAATCAAGTTAATGAGAGATGTCATTGAGCTAGTCTGTAACTTTTTGTGTACAATGACGAGATCTAAGCTGACAGGCTGGTGAATAAAGGAGGAACGAGCAAAAAACAACAGAGCGGGTCGTGAAACAGAAGTTATCCATCATCTAGCTGAGGCGTCCAGCCCGGTCCCTGCTGAGCGGCTTCTCTCTACTGATGCAAAGGAATGCATATCAAATAGCCTGGGAGACAGCCTGTTGTGTGAGGCACGCTTCTGCACAAATAATCAAACAGAATTTAGAAAATAAGGCTTTGTAAATAACAGCGTTATGCGACACCAAGGCCTCTTTATAGCAAATCCCTCACAAAGACCCGATTCAAAACTTCCCAAGACATCACACTGTTAAGACATGAGTGCAGGTGTCCCTGAGAATAAATTAACATATTTGCTGTTGCTCCTTCCAGCTTTTAACTCTCATAGTATTTTAACGTGATGTGTCCAGCGCTTTCCCTAGTCAACCACTTAGCTCACATTCATCATACCGCGCACATGCACCTGCATATCCCTCACATCTTTTATTGGACACGACATATGTTTGTCAGAAGAAATGTTGAGCAGTGAGTGTAGCAGTGTTAGGAAAAATGTCACTGAGTCTAAAACTGTGCACGCTTTCCTTTGGATTTTAACAAGTGATTATAAGATTTTGGACAGCAACGGCATATACATTGTCTTTTTCTTTAATTTCACATTACTTAAGATACAAAAAATTAAAAATGTAGTGTAATGCTTCGAGAAAGTGTCAAAAATAAGGTGTCGATGTGCATGTTACCTGTGCTGCTCCATGGCCTGCCTGCTGTGCAGCTGAAGCCCACACTCGCTACAACACTGCTGGCCTTGAGTCTGGCCCTCGTGCCTCATCCCTGCTGCAAACTGGCCCAGCCTGCTGAGGAGCTCCCTGTGCAACAAGCCTTGATGCAGTAGGCCGCCGTAGGCCCTCGGGTCCAGCGGGACGCCCAGGGACGGGGCCACTGAAACGGACACTGGCAGCATCCCCTCCCCTGTGTGGTTGGAGGGCACAGAGTAAATGGAGGCCAGATGTTTCTCCGAGATCCCGGGGAAACAGTCGAGAGAGTTCCCCACCACTTGGCCTCCGTCTTCGGGGCCTGTGTGCAGCTCTCGGGCGCTGGTGATCACGCTGCCTCTCAGTGGCGTCCCCGGGCCCTCGTCTCTGGGCTGGTCAGACATGCAGCTTCCCTCCCCAGCGCTGGAGGACCTGCCCTCGCAGCCGTTGGCGTCGTCTACCTGCATGCTCTCTGATTTTATACTTCTGCCTGGGTCCAGGGACGAGGTCTGGGATGACTCTGCACTGCGGCGCTGAGGCTGCTGGGAACTCTCCATATCGACCTCCGTGTCCAGCTTGGGGCTCAATTCAGTAGCCGCCTCGGGCTCTGGGCCGGGAGAGTTCCCCTCCGTCATGTGGTAGAGCGCCAGGTGGTGTAGAGCAGTGGGACTGATGCGGTTGGGTCCGTCCTGTATGGAATGCTTCTTAGACATCAACATGTGCCTCCAGTGCCTGGCCCGGCTGTGGTCACTGGGGTCCCCGGAGCTGTGAGTCCTCACCGACACCTCCTCGGTCTCCTCCGCCTGGATGGTCTCCAGCACCTTCAGGCACTGCTCCTCCAGGTATTCTATCTCGAGGATCTCAGCGGCGTACAGCAGGTCATCTAGGTCCTCGGCCGTGGCCTGGAGCGAGGCGGTGTAGGCGTACTCCAGGATCTGCTGGAAGGTCTTGGGGGACAGGAAGTCCAGGGCGTAGCGTAAACTGCTGCGGTGGAACAAGATCTCGAACATTTTGCTGGTGCAGGCCAGGACGGTGCGGTGCGCTGGGAACTCCTGGCCGTCCACCGTGATGATGACATCACACAAGGTTCCGGACAGACGCATCTGATTGGCCCGCTGCAGAAGCGTGCCGGGGTGAGTGGGATTGTGGAGCTGGAGCACACCCATGTTTGTCAGACCCGTATCCACTCGGACCTTTGCCGAGCCCACGCATGAGGTGTGGCTGTCCTGCCTTCTTCACTTGCCTTCAGCTGGTTGCAGGTCTGTGGTTTAGGTGGAGGGGGAGGGTAGAGGATCATTAGTGCCCTTCTCACTTACAATGTGAAGTAAAACGGCGATTAATTGCACTCCAGTGTACTAGTTCATCCATGATCAGATAGGAATACTTTTTTAAAAAATAATAAAATATATATATATATATATAAAAATTATTTTTTTTAAATAAAATATATTCTGTAAAATTTAAACCCCCCACTTCAGGGGATTTATTTCATGCACCCTACATGTTTACTTATCTTAATTAAGAACCAAAAGCAGACAACAGGTCGATAAGCACAAAGCAACAGTTTCTATTGCAGGTGATTAGTCTGAGGTCTCGCAGAGAGCGGTCACGTCGCTGTAATAACGTCTGCATACTGAGAGGTGACGGTTCAATTTATCAAGCAGCTCACACGCACACACACACACACACACACAGACACGCACGCACACACACACACACGCGCGCGTGCCCTCAACAGGTAGGCCCGCTACTAACAAACGCCTTGAAGGGCTGATTAGTTCATTGAGGCTGCGCACGTTCATGATTAGTCGTGTTCAAGACAATTTAGCCGCTCTGTTAAAAATCCCTAAATAAGTTATAAAACTATCAAATTGACGAAAGCGTGAAAAAGAATCGCAATCCGGGCTGAAGACGTGTATTTTCAGCACATTTAAATCCCTAAATGACAGTCTGAGTGAAGATTAGACTCTGTATGATGATGTGTGTCGGACCACTCAGCAGCACCTCGAGCGATGCTGACAGGCTGCATCCTCAACTAACCGCAACATCAGAGCGCATCAGGTGCAGACGCACAATCTACATTTATTATACAAACACATTGCGACAAATTAACCCTCTCCACGCGCTTATTTACTGTCTGCGCGGTGTAAGAGGGAACGCATGGTGTGGGGAAATAAAAGAGCACAATTTATCCAAAAAACAGTCCAATGATATGTCGCGCGATACAGTCTGAGCTTGATCAAGTTTGGGAAATCCTAAATCCGGCTGCGGCCAAACTTGGGGTCGATTTCCACATGTCTGCTGTAAAACGATATTATAACAACCCGCCAAAAAACTGACATTATTTAAAATATGAATTGTTGAAATTAGTCTGAGACTGGAAAGTAGTTCACCGGAGCAGAATCACCTGAAATGACCAGCAGAAATAGTAAAAGTGTCGGCTGTCACAGTTGATCTTACCTCTGTCTCCTAACGTCCTCCGCTGATTACCCAGGCAACATCATGGTTACACATTTCACAGTACCCGCTCCAAACTCAGTCCTGCTCCAAGTAAGCAAATCATCACCCAGCCACGACAGTCAAACCAGCAGGGGGAAAACAACACTTCCGGGGAGAACTTTCAAAGTAAAACCTGTCTGGAGAACCACGTGTTGAAACGTTTGATAGTGTTATTTTTAAGAATAGTAAGAAAATAACGTAACATTAACTGATCGATTTACTGATTCGTCTCGATACTTTCGGTGTTTTATGTTGTTTCATGTTGAATTGACTTGTTGCTGATATGTAGCCTGCTATATATATTTTTTGTTTTGCCTTGATGCCAGTTAATAAATATTAATGTTGCAAATTTAATAATTCAGGCTCTTTAAATGTATTAATACATTCATTTGGTTTGCGAGAACTTTATGTTATAGTCAGTTTAAGACTTAAATCAAAATAAAGACAGACTTTGGAGTCAAAATGGTGATCGTGGATAATGTTACACTATGATGTTATGAAGCTCTAATTGCTTCTAGTGTTGGAAAAACCAATAAAATAAGCTAAACATTTGTCGTACAATTTGGTAGTGATGTCCTTTAACACTGGAGGGGTTCTTGCAAAAATAGTGTAGAACAGGAAGCTCAGAAGTTTTACAATTATTTACAATTTACCAAATTTTAAGGTAACAATCTGTTAAAAAGTGCATTTTTTACAACAACCTTCTCCGAGTACAAATCATAAAAGATGCATTATATGTTTATTACGTAGAACAAGACAAACCTTTGTTGGTGGAGGTTGTCTGCCTAAACATAAATGTTTCCTTTTAAGTTTTTAACCTAGACCTTTTATCCTAAATATGTTGCGCTGCTTATCTTCAATTGGATACAAAGTTATACTTGGATAATGTAGGAAAAAACAGTTGAACTAATACATTTATGCTGTTAGTACTGCCACAACATCTACGTAGAAAATACAGGGAATGAAAAATGTTTAGAGACACATTTGGAGAACACACCTTTTGTCTTTAAAGTCAACCAAAAATGTGGGAGTGGTTCTTTGGTGTGCAAGCAATGTTGAGCAAGTGGGGGAAGGGGAGCATGAGTGACATAAATAAAACTTGTGTCTGACTGGAGGACAGTTTGATGTTCCAAGACAACCTGTTTTCTGCTACTGCGATCGTTTTAATTTTTGACATTTCAACAGATGGTTGCTAGATGGAAAAATACTTTTCTTTTTTTGGAAGAAGATTTTAGAAATACAAAGGCATCCTGGTGACCTGGTTTTTTTAAGAGGTTGACCCAGCAGGTCAACTAAGGTCAAGAATGTCAGTCCACAATAATACACCCATCCCCCTTCAGTCTCAGACATCTTTCAAATATTTGTTAACCCTTGAATACATTTTCTGTAATTTATCTTCTTAACACGAGGGTCTATATGTTGTTTCAGGAATCAGATCCTGGTGTTTGAACCCTGAATGAGTTTTTAATTTTTTTATTTAATTAATGTTGACTGACCCATTTTATGATACCTTACAATTGTATTCCACTGCCTTTATTTAGTAGCAATAGTTAATAGTTATTTGACAGATTGATATATTACACACAAAACAGATAGTATGGTGTATATGAAATACAAATGCTTGAGTTTAAATTAAACTGCTCAACATTTTCTAAAATCTTTAAAATTAGCTCCACCTGGACCAGCTGCAACATTTAAATTTCCGTGACATACAGATACTGCATCAGTAATAATAATCCATTGATCAAATACATCGAGCCATGTAACATGGAGACCATTCTTTCTGCATACTGATTACTTATATTGTCGATACTTAGTAGCAGCAGATAAGACTTATGCACTTTTACTTGAGTAATATTTTTTAATGTATTTGATGTAGTATTTGTATATAGTGGTATTGCTTTTGTTTGTGTAAGTGACCTAAATACTCCAACCACTAGAGAATAAACTAGAAATATTTTAACTGCGTTAAAATACGGAAAATAACCTTAACGATTATAGAAGGAAATGAATAGATGCTTTTGAACGAGTGTCACAATTTGATGAAGCTCTTGTTGCACTGAAGTCAATCACTTCTCGGATGTTGTTTGGTTTTACCCTTTTATTCTGAAGGCCATATCCCCTAACTTCCTGTATCATCACGGCTTCCTGCTGCTGGCTTGACTGGCTGCAAATCATCACCGGGGCGACGTCACGGCTCTGAATGATCGCCCTCTGCTGCCCGTCTCTCCATCAGGGCTGCAATCAGAGACATCTACAGGGCATCAGAACTACTGACACGCTACTAGCCAGGTTAGGAGCATGTTGTTGTCCTGGAATAAGAAGCAGACATAAACATCAAACTAGTTTGAATTTTACAGGATAGTCGAGAAAATAAATGAAATTAGGTAAGAGGGCAGAGTCGGTGAGTGTGGGGCAGTGTCACAGCATGCCATGCCGGGTCAGTGCTGGCCGCTGTGGTTGTTGACACTCTTGTTGACACAGCACCGGTACATTAGAGGTACCGAGGGGAGGAATGCCACAGCCAAACATATCAAGCCCTCACTGGTACATAGTATTTTGACATCCTAGCCTGGAAGTATTAACTTTACTCCCACACAAACATGCATTACGTAACACGTATTTATTTGCTCCCCTATTTATCTGAACAAGTAGC
Organism: Bovichtus diacanthus; assembly: GCA_943590825.1. NCBI lineage: Eukaryota > Metazoa > Chordata > Actinopteri > Perciformes > Bovichtidae > Bovichtus > Bovichtus diacanthus. Next base: position 743,635 of record CALSBV010012220.1, on the reverse strand, counting down.
CCGGGGAATTTTCCAGACCCAACATAACCTGTGTGCACTGTAACCTTTCTGTAAATAGTCCTGTGTGTGTGTATGTGTGTGTGTGTGTCCATGACATGGCGAAAACAAAAGAGCATCCAAAAAAGAAAAAGGTGTTTACTGCCATCTAGTGTTTGAAAGATGTCGCTACATAGTCTGCGTTTAAGGACAGTTTCTTTAAAAAAAGAAAAAAAAAAAAGCTTCGAAAAAAGTATTTGAAACTAATGAAAAGCCAGGACAATTATAGATTCGGAAAACATTTTTTTATTTTGTAAATGGGTTAGCGCTCAGACTGTACACAACAGATATTTTCTGAGTTTGACCCCATAAAACCAATAGGAGCGTCCAGTGACGAGGGAGCAAGGTGGTCAGGTAACAGCAGGAGTACAAGGTGAGTAAAGCTCGTCTTTTTGTTCTGATATACTTTTGATGTGTATTCATTTCTCTTGATATCTATATCTAAAGCTTTTTTTAAAAAAAAAAAAGTTTGATCTCCTGTTTCAGGGGGGACCACCCTGCTTCCTGCCAAGGGTTTTCCTGAACTTGTCAAGCAGTCGCTCTTGGTGAGTGAGTTTTGTACAAAAAGACAAAAAAAAAAAGAATAATTCAAAGACCACATTACAGAACACTTGAATAACAACTGGGGGAGAAAAATAAAAACAATGTGTAGTAATGCCAGAACAAGTCCCAAAGGTAACACTCATTAAATCAGTATGAGAAATATTTACCCCAAACAAACATGGGAACGTTTATCTGCCTTGTAGTTATACGTTATAAAGTACTGACTGAATTCATGCCAAGGCTCAAAACACCTTCCTCCACTATAGCTGGCAATATATAGTGCTGTGACCAGAGACGGACAATTTCATACACTACACGTGTTATAATGACCACATTAGTCCATTTATCATACTTTTCTTCTAATACAATATATTAAATAAAAAGAATAGGCTAAATCTCTCACGACAAAGCTATGCAGATTATCATAGAAACTGATGACGAGACAATCTATCGACACACAGGCACAGTGCACAAGCTTGCAGGCAGGAAATGGAAAATAAATCTTTGTAGTTTTTAAATAGTACAAAAACGCTCTTTAGACTTTTTATTTTTCCCATTCTTTTGCTTCTAAAAGCACAACTCAAAGTACCAAGCCAGACCTTTGATCTGCTTTAATGTGAGGAAGAAACGGCAGCTATCGTAGTTGTTGCCCCCCGAACAAATACGTGGCGTAAATTTAGCTCAAGATCACAAGATTCTCGGTTCTTCAACCTTTGGCTGAGAATCATGTTCTGCTGGCAGTTTGTCTTTCTGTGGACGTTTGTGTTCAATGAGTTGCCTTTTATGATCAAATCCATTTGATTAAGGAATATTTTAACCAACACTGTGGTAAGGCAGTGACAGACTGAAAATGGGCCGATTCTGATCCGATCATGCACACTGTCGATGTGTTGTGGGATTCTCTCTCAGTCTCTTTCCCCCTGCAGCTGGCTGTGGGTTAATCCTGTATTTTCTATAACCATAACAAATATGGTTATAATCCAAACATTGAAGTCAGGCCTGTGTTTAATCAATGCCAGTGAATCTGAGAGAGATGAAACGTCGCTGAAGCAGACGAAGTGAAACAATAAACCTTGTAAACGAAACTTTACAGCCACTTGCAGGCCAGACATGCAGAACAGGCTATTTACTGAGACGAGCCCACAAATTAAGAGTCCAAAAAAAACAAAAAAAAAAAAACATAAAATGCTAACAGTATTACATTAGAACAGTAGAACATGAAAATAAGAAAAATAATTTCTATATAGTCAGGTTTTTAAACATTTTTTTTTTGTTTGTTTTTTAAACATTTCTCATAATATTCCAATACTTGTGCACAATTGCAATTCAAACTGAAAGCACAGAAAGTAGAATCTAATTTCATATATTTACCAAGCGATCATTATAATAAGAGATTGTCCTTAAATCGTTCTGACTGTTTAAATAAAATAACAATAAAAAAATAAAATAAATCTCTTATGATCTAAAGATAAACTCCTTGGGTGTAGTAAACACGTCATGAATGAAACCAGAAATGAAAGCACAGTCAAAGTGCGCTCTAACCAATCGACACGTGCGCGTGTTGTTTTTCAATATGTAGTTAAGGGCACTGGAAATCAAAACTCCTGCAGTGTTTGTCGCTCGCTGCTGCTGCAAAATGTTTTGGATTGGGCTGGGGTTGCCCATCATGCTTTGCTCTCGGTGGTATTTGTCTGTATGATACTGTTGTGTTCTGCAGTGATCTCCGACACTTCTGCCTCCACCAGTTTGCCTTTCTCATCAGCAAAAATCTTCCTGCAATGGGAAAAAGGGAGAAAGTGCACAATTTGAAATCTGGTTATTTCTGGGCAGAAAAACAAAAATATTCTCAGCAAAAAAAAACAAACACTTTAGTTGAACACAATTTTAACCATTTATTCTCAATGACACCTTCAACCAATATGTAAGAAGACACTGTGTGTATTTAGAGGTCTTCTTACATATTTCTTCACCACCTTGACAACAGTCAGATAAAATAAACAAATAATGACATACCCGTGTAATTCATCCGGTATCGCCTAGCCTTTCTGATCTAAAACAGTGTTTAGCAAATACCATCTATTAAATCAGTTCTACTTCAAAGAGACTATGATGGCACAGTAAATGAGCCTTGTGGTATGTGATATCCATGTTCATCTTAAAGCAGTGAAGCACAGTATCCACATCCTGCCTGCAGCTCTGCTCCTCTCTTGGTGAGGATTTAGGCAACACTCAGAGACGATACAGTTACTGCCCGAGACAAAACGCTTTGACCTTTCAATACAGCCCCTTTCAGACATGGAATATGTAACATTGCTGGCTTCATCTTTCTGTGTAACTCATACCGTTTTATCATTGAGACACACACACAGGTGTTTGTCACGGCTCAATTCAGACTGCCGTGGAAAAAGCCACAATGCCTGTGTGATATCGCCATCTGGTGCCTGAGAGGGAGCAGTGGCTCGGCTTAGTGGGAAAGCAATGATATCAAGGAAGAGAGCTTTTTATTTTATTTTAACAGGCTTCAGTGCACTGCATCAGTGATTGATATTTAAACTTATTTTCCTGTTTATTAATTACCTTTGTTAATGACAGGGATGCTTGCCCCCCCCCCCCCCCCATCAATGTTCTCAATTTCATCATTTATTAGAGAATTCTGCCTGTACATTTTGCAATGCCCAACAGGTCTGATTATTATTGTTCTTGGAGGGTTTTTTAAAAATACCTTCAGCAGAAAATCTCCTCTTTAGAGACGAAAAGTCTCCTCAACAGCTTAAAATTGGTTCAGTGTGTCCTGGTGTATTAAACAGAATCTTTTCCTTTTTTTTTTGACTAAGAGTTGATAATTAAGTGATACATTTGTTACAGTGCTCTCACGGAGGTGGAACGACATTTGAGTTTCTCTCTGTGTGCATCTAACTGTGTAGTTGCGAAAGTGTTGTTCTGAACAGCCACACTCTAAAAGATCGAGTAAAAAGCTGGGCGTCATAGAGGGGGGCGAGACGAGAAAACCATGTAACTGTGCGGATGAGGTAATGTGTGTAAGGTATTTATAGTGATGCACCAGTTATAAGGACAAAAAGTGACAGAAATAGTTGCGTAACAAATGAAAGAGAGCTTGAGAGAGAAAAGTTCAAATCCTGCTTACTTTCCTCCCCTCTGCACGTCGGATTGTCAGTTTCAATTAGTTTGTTGTAAAGATGTGTGTGTGTGTGTGGGGGGGGGGTTCTGAAGCTGTTCAACAATCCAACAAGCACTTCTGTTGAAGCATATTGGCAGCTTTAATCTGACAGCATTTAACTCAGAATGTGCCTTGTTGGACATTTTGCAGAAATGTTACTGGGCTAGTGAGTTTCACGCAGACACGTAAAATAAGAACGTCCATGTCTGAAAGCGGCTCAACTAATTCTTGTGGTGAATGTTGCAAAAGTGGAGACCCCACAATGGAGAACTGTTACACACAAGCGTAAAAAACAGAACCATCATATCACTCGTTTATCACAATATTTATAACAATCCACAACATCTTACTAAGAAATAACCCAATGTCATTACCACAGTTTACCATTACAATATTTCATATTGTGTGGTCAATGGCAAGATGCAGTGGTGAATGAATGGGCATACAAGTTACACGCACACACTCACACAAACACACAGATAAACCTCTAGAGGGGGCTGTACTCATCGTTGACAGGAGGAGCAGTCTTGGCCAGAGTCTCTGACGCCTCCAGAACTGGGCCTGAGGGGGGGAGGTCTGCTCCGTCTCCATTGGCCAGGGAGGGGGCAGAGGGCGGGCTCTCTAAGCTAATAAGGTCTGTTTGGGGTAAGGAGTGTCTTTCTGTCCCGTTTGTCAGCTCTGTCGCACTTTTGGGCCCCACGTCAGAGGTTAGGATGTCGTACGTGTCTGACGGCGGCGTGAAGACATCATTTGAAACTGGCGCCTCGACACTGGCGGAGGCATGAGTAAAAGAAATAGTAGTGACAGGTAAAGGAGGGGGGTCGTCTGCAACTAGAGGAGCACATTCTTCAACATCCACGACTTTAAAAGCACTGGGGATCGCTGAAGGAGAGCTAGTTGCAGCATCTTTGGCAGTGTTATTATCAACAGGTTGGTCAGCAGGTTTATTAAGGCCACACCCACTAGGATCAGTTGGATCAGGGTCTGGTTTTGGAGGGGCAGTGGTTGCTCGAGTGGTGGCAGTTTTTACTGGCGTCTCTGTGTCTGAGGCTACAGTGTGTGGCCGTATGGGGAGCTTGTTGACCGGTGGCCTGGGAGCAGGTTTCTTGGTCTCGAAGGTGGGAGAGGGCGATGGGGAAGACGCAGCCAAGGGAGATACAGACGGACTACCTTTAGCATTCAGCGCGGCAAGTTTAGGAGAGTGTCTACGCTTCGGTGGAATCGGTGTCCCGGATTTTTGAGCTTTAATACATTCGGGGGTAGAAGGAGGAGTGGTTGTTTTTTTTGGTTCTTCCGGTGTGTTACTTCCTCTTTGCTCTACTAACGGGGCCATTTCAGCTTCGATAGCAGAGGTGGAGATGTGGGGAGTCGGCAGGGCCGTGTTCGACTCTGGAGTCGGGGCCGGGGCCAGGACAGGGGTGGGTGAGGGGTCGTTGGCTAGGGTAGACAGGCTACAAGTGAGGGTAGTGGTCTCGCTAGAGGGGCTGTCCTGAGCGGGGTCAATTGTTGCAGTGGCTGTGTCAGAGTTGGTGGCTACGGAGGAGAGGTTGTCCAGTGCCAGAGCAGTAGTGAGAGCCGGCAGCCTGAGAGAGCAGGGAGAGAACAGAGACACACAGACTAGACACCAGGGTGACTGTGATAGAGGAAGGGTGGCTCGCACGAGAGCATGCAGAGGGGTTAGTTGGCTTTAGAAAATTCACACAAACATAGACAAAGCAACTGAAAAACAGCAACGATTAAGCCTAGTGAGAAAAAGAAACAAAAGAAAAAAGGGGGCGTCATGCTGTGAGTGGACATCGGAGGATACATCCCATACACACACCAACATGGAGTACACCGACTAGGACAACTAATGTCCTGAAAAAAGCACCAGGCTTCCTGCAGAAAACTACAGCACCACCTATAAGGGGTAAACAGTACCAGTGACAATCTCATACTGTATCGTCTAATTTTTCCAGACTGCTGATAATGAGAGATGGCTTAAATGAGGTTGTCAAATAACTTCATGTGAGTTGACCACACTCAAGAGGACATAAAGCCTTTGTGTCTTTAACTGGTATTGCTTCAACCTTGATACAATGACACAGAAAATCTCCGAAGGCTGGAGAAGAAACACAAAGTGCAGTAATCCCTCTGAAAGGGAATAAAAACAGAAAAGCAACACAGTTCAGTGGACTCCACCCAAGAATGACCTGAACTTTAATTAAAAAAAATAAATAAAAAAAGGGTCGAATTGTGTCCTGTTGAATAAGATACTTATTCTTTGAAGTGGAGTGCAATGCACAACAGCTAAAAAAAAAGAAAAAAGAAAAAGACTTGAGCCGTAAAGAAAGCTGTGTGCTGTACGTCCGCTTTTACTCACTCTGGCTCTGTGAGAGGTGTGGTTTCATTGGGTTCCGTCGGCCCTGCTGCGTTATGATTGGCCGTGCACTCGTCCTCTGTTCTGACTTCCACTATTGGCTCTTTGGACTCATCTTTCCTGCGGGACAGAGAGACGAACATCTTGGTGAAATGGCAACAGATAATAACTTGAAACAGTAATCAGAGCAGTGAGAGAAGGCGATATCAGAGCGGTAATTATGTCAACACAAGCTGAGATGATTATCTTTTCAACTCGGTCACAGTCTGAATATTCGAGTTGAAGAAGTACATCTGGCTGTTTGTAGCACAAATCAATAAACAATGAACTTCCCACTCAAATTGATTCAAAACCGCCGTTATTGTGCACATGAGAGTATTTGTTTGATGCCTCACCTAAGCCCATCATCCTTCATATTTTCACTGAAGGAGAAATCCACTCTAAAAACAAAATCTCATTTATGGTCCTGTTTGATTGATTTGTGTATTTTGCTTGTTCCTGCAAATACCGACAGAACGACCCATAATGCACTGCAGTCACAGCAAAGATTTGTTTATTTTGCTCAAGAGGCACAACAGTTTTTCTTTAAATCGAAAATCGTTCCCCAGTTATCTCTTGCTTTATCAGCGTAAACATAAAACCTTCAGGTAAGATTCTTAATCATCTTCACTGTCAGTCCTTTAAGGCCTTCTGGGGAATGTAGGAAGTCACTGATAAAGGAGAAGTGCAGTAGATGAGATGTAAACGACAAAAAAAAAAAAAAAATACCTGGAATACATTTAATATCACAGATTAATTACAGTTCAAAGAGCATCACACTGTTTAAATTTGTTTTAGTTATTTTTTTTATGTCATGATTTTCACAAGTCTACCAGAAATCATCTACATTTAATCATTCTTCAGAACTGGAAATATTTTTTTAACTTGGGGGTAAAGAACAAGCTGTAAACACAACACTGACCTATTATCACCTAATAAAGTTGTTACGGCTAATGTGTTTGCAAAACCGTTGCCTATTTACACATCCAGCAGACACTTAGCAGCATTAGCATTGATTTGGAGTCGTGTTTATGGCCACCTGATGAATCTTAGTCTTATTAAGACCCATTTTCACCTGGTGATAACATATGATCTGCATCTGGATACATTATCTGGATAACGACATACGATGCATCCGGTCATTCATTAAATCCCTTTTAACAAGGAAGACTTGCTAGTTACTGAGGCAACTTGTTTGTTAGGTGACCTTTCAACTTTCAATTTTATTTCCTAGTCACGCTGTACAGATTGCATTTATACCTTAGATCCAATCACAATGTCGCTGCTGATCCAATCGTAATCTGATCACAATGCATTCTGTGTGCATTGCTTGCATTAGGACAGCCAGAACGCATGTTAACGACGGGTGTAAACAGGGATCAGTATTCGCTCTTCTCAAAGCTCTGTTTGGTCTCCATCAACTCCTGATGGGAATATCTGCCTGCTGCTTGGCACTGGGCAGGTAGCCTACAGTGGGTTTACCAAAACAGCTGCCTGCTGCGACAGGAAACCATGCAGGTGATAGAAGTATGACTGAAACAAAACATTTCATCAGAATCAGAAAACCTTTATTCGTCCCACAGCGGGGAAATTTACAGAAATTTATTTTCATCAGAAAGATGCTAAAAAGCCGGAGGTGGAGCTGAGGGGAACTGCAGAGTTGGCTGATTATTATCAGTGTTGTCACTACAAGAGCCACTTTCACATAGTCACCTGATCCATTGTTAATATAGAAATGTTATTAGAGCAACTTTAACAACCTCTATGAAGAGGAAATGGGGTCCTGCAGTATCACTGAACCGTCATTTGAATCTGGCTCGAGGTGGAGTTCACCGGTAAATCATGCGATTGTTGTCACTGATACTCACATAAAGGCTGCCTTGCCCTCCTCCAAGTTGTGCCCTTTGGTCCCCGTGCCTGATTTACCGCAGAGGCACATGATGAGGCCGCACTTGTTGACAAAGTAACAGGTGACATCCACAGCTAGCAGCAAGAGTACAAATGCTACAACAAGAATCCCTGCCCAGAGCACGATGCCCATGGAGAGCGCCGTCTCGTCACCCAAATCTGCCAGACAAGAGACAAGAGAGGGAAAGTGGTGAATAACTGTAGCGTCACACACTTTCATAGAAACAGCCAGGAACAACTGAATAAAAGTGCAGCTATGCTACTGTAACCACAAATAATTCCATAAAATAGAAACAACTCACCTGCTATGAGCACTGATTCGTGCTAGTTGTCTCGGCATGAATTTAGATGCAGTGTGAAGTTTGTGTAGAATGTGCTGTCTGACTTGTGTTCAGTTATTGATATAGTGGCTATCGTTAAAAACACATAAAAGAAATGATATAGTCAACCCATTTATTTAGTATTAGAAAGAAGAGCAAACCAAAGCGTACACTGTGTTGCTAGTTACGCAGAAATGCAGGATATTTTATGGACAAAATAAACGTGAGGCTTTTTCAAATATCACAAAAGGCTATGATGCATCTTCACTGTTTGTGTAAAATCAGCTCTCTAAAATAATCTGTTTCTAGATAAATGTAACTCTTTATTTACCAACAATTAATCGAGATCTGCTAGAGAATAAAATGCAGCGTAAAGCACCCTCCATTATAAATGTATAAAAACAGGTATTTTTTTGAATGATATTTGATACACATTACATGCATGAGAATTTGTCTTAGTAAACAGCACACACATAACGGTTTCTTGTGATAATTACAGCTGGTGAAACCATTCCAATATTATTATTACAAACATTTATCAGTTAGGTGTTTGTTTTCAATAATGTAAACGTTAATGTTACAAACCTTTACAGTACACACACACCATTTTGTGAGCAATTAAAGAATATAGTACAGGGTTTGTGTAAACGGACAGGCCCAGCACTCAGCCTTCATTCTGTTCTAAGTGCTATTTATTTATTTTTTTTAATACAACCTCATTTATATTCCACTATTGTTCATTACTGTAAACTGGCAGTCCTCTCTGTTGTCTACTGCTGATGACTAGCTGTGCTTATGCTGAGCAGAGTGAATCTGTGGGAGGAGGAGGATTTCCACTGCCTTTGGTTCAGCACGTCTGTCTGGTCTGTTCTGAAGCTACACAGCACTCTTTTTATCACCCATAACAGAGACACGTCTGTCACGGACAAAGTCTGGTTTTAAGGAGTGAAAGCGTCCAGAGAGACAGCCAGGCCAGAGGAAGGCGCGCTCTCCTCTACAGTTAGGGTGTGAATTCCCCACGAAAACTATGAGAGCAGGAGTACGGTGATGAGGGACATGAGTGATACCAAAGTGCATGTCACAGATGAATGGCCCTGAGTGGCTGAGGAGAGGCAGCACAACCCTGACCACACCAAAAACGCACACAGGGCGAGACGGAAATGTTCACGTGGTCCACCACACCAATGTCCAGCACCAGGCAAGAGAGCAGGAACATTGAGAGAGAGAGAGAGAGAGGGGGGGGGGGGGGGGAAAAAGAGAGAAGGGGAAAGAGAAAAAAGGAGAGGAAGAGGGGGGGGAAATGAAGGGAAACAAAAGAGGTAAAAAAGAGAAGGGTGGAAAAAACAGAGGAAGAGAGAAAGTGAAAATGTGTCAGGTCTGAAAACAGAAAAGTGAAGAAAAAAAAAAAAGAAGAAAGAAACTGATTTCTTGTATTGAGGGAGGGGGAAAAAATACAGCAACACATCAAAGCAAAAGCACAGCACAAAGGGGAAAACTACACCATGTGGACTAGATGGGGACTCTGTGGTGGGTGAGTGGGGATGCTTTAGATTGGAAATGAATTAGAGAAGAAGTGAGAGGAAGACATAATGGTCTTTTGCGATGTTTCAGCGAAGCACTCGGCAGTGTCTAGCAGCTAAAGGGAATCTGACAAGCTGTGTGGTTCTTTTTGCACGGTTGGTAAAAAACCTTCAGCTGCAGTTAAGACTTCAAGGTACAAGTTAATCAGCGGTTATCAAGGGTCAATTTAAAGGCTGCTTCCACACGGGGACAAACTATCCACTCTAGCTGCTATTTTAGCAGTAAACAAAGCTAAAGGAAAACTACAATCATTCAGAGGAAATCATTTCAATCTCTGTGGAAAGAGCCTGTCCCAGTTCTGCGAGCGCAAACTCAAGCACATTCAGCGAGGGCTGTCAAAACTTTAAAGTGAGAAAATTCAGCCGGAAAATCATTTCTGGCTCACCGCCGTCCAGGAAATCTATTTTTTGTTTTTTTATGTACATTTATTTAATAGTCATTCACCTTTTAGAGTTAGAGTTAAAAATAGAACATTTTAGTTTTGGTTTTGAGCTTTGAGTTTGGCTCCTCAGTTTTCTGGCTGTTTAGTTCCAGTTTAGTACGGGTGGCCTGAGGGAGGGTACCTGGGATGGCATCTGGCTCCGTGGACGTCTTGAAGGACATGGTAGCTGGCAGGGACTTGCCCTTCTCATTCTCTGCCACCACGTAGACATTGTACTCGGTGTCCCACTCCAACCCGCTGAGAACCACGTAGTCGCTGTCGCTGGGCATCCGGATTTCTGGTTTCCAATCCGGCACTTGTATCTGAGGACACAGAGAGATTTACAGTACATGCAGGGCTGCAACTAACGACTATTTCCATTATTGATTATTAATAATTGATTATTCGTTTACTATTTACTAACAGTTTACTATGATATAAGAGACTGAAAAGCAGACAATTCTCCCATTTAAGAATCTTGAGCCATCACAATGTTTGCCATTTTTTCTTAGAAACGAACTAAATTTTTCTAACTTTTTCTAATTAAATTTTCAATCAACCGAATAATGGTTTGGAATATAAAAATGTCAGAAAAAGTGTGAAGAATACACATAACAATTTCCCACAAAAAAAACTAAAGATATTCATATATTTACCATCATAACAGACTTTTGGCATTTTGCTTAAAAAATGGCTTAAATAATAAGAATCGATAATCAAAGTAGTTGCTGCCGTCGACGTGGGCCAATCATTTCAGCTCTAATGGCGATACTCACTGGCTTATAGCGAACGAGATAATGTAAAATGGCCGAGCCGCCGTCGTCCTGCTTGATCCAGCTGACTTTCAGGGAGTTGCCTTTGGGTTGAAGTGCCCCTTCGAGTTTAGGAGGATTGGGATTCCCTACAGGCACACAGGAGCAGGGTCGAGGTTATATAAAGGCTCATTAAAAAGATGCAGAGAACGACATGCGGATTTTAATTGGGAGAAGATCCCGTCAGTCCACTAGTAAAGAAAAAGTGCAATCTTGAATAAAAATAAAAGTCAAAACTTTGAAACTGGCCTGTTTGTTGTTTTCCTTTAAATCACTTGCCCTTCCTTAATCGCTCGCCCCGAGATGGTTTCTCTAGAGTCAGACTAATTACCAAATGACACACAGCCGCATGCTTATCTGATTCAGTCCGAGTTGCTGAGCGACATTCACCCAGTGTCATACAAGGCTTCAGGAGAATCGGTTATTAATTACATTTTTACGTAAGAGTTGCATTTCACAGCATAATAAATGGGTTTACCTGTAACGATAACCACGGGGGAAAATGTTTGTGCTGTACAACTTACTCGTAATGCACTAAACTATGTTTTCACCATCTCAAACTCATACGACTGATTTCCACAATCAATGTTTAAACACTTAGCACACAACAATTAAGTCAAATAGCAATGCATCAGATGGCCGCTTTAAGACACCAGATTCATTTAGCTAATCGCTAGTTCTTCGTATCTAGTATCTAGTGTCTGATTGTGCTCCTCGGACCTCTGGAGTTCCTCCGGGGTCAATCCTGGTATTAGTGTCCCTTTAGGACGCATCATCTCTTGTTAGGACACATTTGTCTCTTATCATTGATATATTGAAGATGTCCAGCTTTATGTACTTGTTTCCCCAATCGAACTCTGAGAAACATCTTAAGTTAGTTACTCAGTATTCATTATTACTAAGTACTGTAGGACTCCGCTGCTGAAATCAAGATCCTTTCAATTACGTTTAAATTGTTTCACAATTTGGTTCCATTTGGCTCTCCCTCTGGGGGGCAGATCAGCAAACTCAAGACCTATTTATTCACAAAAACATTTGATGCTTCCTTACCCTGATTTGTTGTTATCCTTGAACAATCCTTGCTCGGCTTTCATTTAAAAAGCTCAATGCTTAATTATGCTTCTTTTAAATGCTAGTTATTCAAATGTTTTTATGTTCTTTTTTGTAACTGTGAAGCACTTTGTAACCCTGGCTTAGAAAAGTGCTACATAAATAAAGTATGAGTTACTAACAGACATCAAAGAAGAGCAGTATAATGATTAGTGTTCATACTCTCACTCATAATATTGCTTGCCTTCAAAACCATGGTTAAATCGGGCCAAGTTAGTTGATTTAGCCTGTAATGCAGCCGAAGGTTAAACATGATAAACAATGAACAGGGTAGCTATTGCTCTCAGCGGGAACACTACAAACTCTTGATTGAGAACCAGAGCACACCGCCGGTAGGGGCATTTTTTTTGCAGGTATCTGGGGGAGACATTGATGACGATTCTCCTGGGATTAGAGGAAACTGTGTTTATTACACACTTGATTTATAGGAACACATCCTAAAAGCAGGATTGGTAACATCCCTTAAGGTAGCAGGCTTTCAATACCATCCGAGTGATGCTGATATTAAACACTCTTGACTGTTATATATTACCGTGAAGACAGCTCTGGCTCCCTCTCATTTATCCTGCTGAAGCAAATGTCTACATGACTGATTAATGGGATTGAGGTGTATTACATGATTGTATAGAAGCAATTAATGTGTTGTTTAACTGTGGGATTCTCCAATTAAAGTGATGGGTCTTCTATGCAAAGACATCTGCAAACAGTAAGTTACCTTCTGCAGAGCGGAGGGGGATCATCAGAACCATGCAAGGCAAATAACAGTCACATGAAATGACACATGTGAGTGAAAGAGGAAGAAGGACATGAAAGACAGCACACAGGTACAAGCAGATACAACTTAAATGACCTGGAGACGAGCTCAAACAGAAAGATGTGGATTCACAAACACAGCTTTTCAGACCAATAAACAAAACAACGGAGCACATTTCTCTGTTTGGGTTTCTTAATGTAAAAAGTGCAGTAGACTTCCAACAGCTTTATCCACTTGACTTCAGAGACTTTATAATTTGCAAGGTAACCGATTAAACAATGCTAAAGGGCCTAATCCAAATGTAAACATCCCCTGAAGCCAGAGGGGACATGTGAAGCTTTGGAAATGCAGAGATTTGGAGTTAAATCATAATACTTTCATTAAGTCAATTAATTCACAAGCTGCATATTAAAATTATGGTAATGTTCCTTTTTAGATAACTCGGCTGTCAACTGAAAGAATGTGGGTGAGATAAAATCTACAGGTGACAAACAGAGAGGAGTTTGCATTTATAAAATCAAGCCATATGCTAGGTCACAGTTTCTAGAAAAATATACCGGTACATGTTTTGCTATGCTTTAAAGTTATTCTAAATGCAGCTAATCACTAGGGGTGATGGGGTTATCCTGTGGGAATAGAAAAACAGCTACTCCAGTAAACATTAATCGTCTATTATCCTCTCTACAGAACAAACCTGTGTCTTCAGTGAAAAAATGAAAAATGCCGTCTGGGGACATACAAGAGAAGATATCAGGCAATCAGAATCAGTTGTCTGCACAAATGACGACCTGAATCTCTGTAATAACACATCACTGGAGAGTTTAGAGACTCATTTCTGCCAGACTGCACCACAGAGGCAAGAGGAAACAAAACATTTTATTCATTGATTGCCACATTTAGGGTTAGAATGAGACAGATGCAGCACACAGGAAACTGAGAGGAAAATATTGTATTTCAAGGAAAATATCCCAGCAAATTAACTGTAGTTATTCTAATTTGTTTTTAATTATAAACTCAACGGACATCAAACATTGTTTGTTTAGTGTAAACTGCTATTACAAAATGCTAACAAAACATTTTGATTTGGCCAGCTGTCTTAGTCCTGAATGAGCAATAATTAAAACATCAACCGTAAAGTTTTAGGTCAATAAATAATGCAGTTTTTAATAACATACACTGGTTTATTGATTTTGCCATGGCTTCGGATGTCAACAACAGCGAGACATTGAAGTTAAAACAAAGCCGAGTTAATGCTCTAGAAGCATATTATTGAAAAATAAACTGATCCCAAAAATACTTATCTTGGTGTGTTGCTATGAGTGGGATTAAACTAATTACAGAGAAGCTATTTTTTAAAATCTTTTTCCAGTTTGATACTGCTAAACAGAACTTCGAACCACCTAAAACATAGAAGGTCAGCAAAAAACAGATGATACACTTACTTTTGTAAGTGTAGCCTGATGCATACAACAGACAGATGAGCAAATGGATAAATAAAAAAAATAGAGGATCAAATTAACATACGAGGAGATGATCAGCATGCAGACAACATTGAATCACGTCCAACAATGAAAATGGGATCAATTATGAGTCAACAGTTCAATGTGAAGCCAACCGGGTGATGTGGTTTCTATTCCAAAACCATCCACAACCAACAGAGGGGGCTAAAAACTAAATAATGTGTTCACGAGTCACTACAAGGCTGCTATTTAAAAAGGACTGAGGAATAAATCTCTTGTTTCATATTCTAATTCATGGTTTGCGAGCACATAATGAGCGTAATAAAACACTGCAAAACGGTGCATTTTTTAGGATTGTGAGACTGGATTCAAGTGAGAACTGTGTGATGAAATCAGCAGGCAATTTAATGTGTGTGAAACCAGTTGGACATGGAAACAAAAAAGTTTCCTGAATTCTTATATTTCAAGGTCCCTCCATGCAATTACTAAATAAACAAAACAAGGAGGCCAGTGAGTTAGTTCCTGTTGTCAGTTTTACTCTTGAGCAAACACAAAAAAAATGCGGAAACTCCGACTGAAAAGACAGTCGGAAGCTTTTGTGACACTGTCCAAACAGCCTCAATGCTCAAGGCTCAGCAGCTGACTGCACTTCAATGAGTTTTTATAGATCAGTGATGGGATAGACAAGCACTTGATAGAAGAGAGGACTTCAGGTAATGTGCTTGCGGACACAGGGTTGTGATAAAAGCTCTGCGGTGTGTGCAACATGTGCCACTTACGGACAGGCTCCGTCTTGAAGAACTCAGTGGGGCTGCTTTCACCTTCCCCCTTGCCGTTGATGGCTGACAACTTCACTTCGTAGCCGGTCTCTGGCTTTAGGCCTTTGATAGTCGCCTCACTGGTGTAGCCTGTAAAAACACATCAGAGGCAGTGCAATCCCTGTTGAGAACACCTTGATCATTTTAATAAGCGGCGCAACAAAACACATCCCCAGTTCAAACATTACGTGCGGAATTAAGTCCGCCACGAGTAAACACTGATTAGCTCAATTCTCGTTTCATTCTAACAATGTTCAAACAGAAAAGTCTATTTAGAGATGGTCTAAAAAAGGTCTAAACCAGATATACACAGAAACAGAAATAACTGAGGGCTGTTTCAAAGCCATCAGCAACAATAGATTACTTTTGGGACTATGATTACTTTCGATATATCATTAATCGTGCCCATTTCCTAATATGGATATCATTTATTTACTTACTTATTGTCTTATTTCACGATTTTCATTCATTTTTTTAAATCTCTTGTCTGACACAAAAAAATACAAGTTCTAAATGAAAATGTAATTTCATTCAGGATATCTGCCCATTTATAGAAATTAAATGTCATTTAAAATCAATCACTTTGCTAATATTTTTACAACATATAACAAACCTGTAAATGTATGTAAAATCACATGTAAAATGATGATAATATATCTCATGCAATGTACTGTTTCAGTGTTATGCAACACATGAAAGAAAACCTTACATAACTAATTTTGTTAGCTTTAAATTACAATTTGCTTTAAATTCCTAATCCCCCCCCCCCCAAAAAAAAAAATAAAAATCCCATTTCTCTAAAACAACACCATCATCTTTGTTTTGTTTTGGGTTCTCACCATCCTGGACTTCATAGACCCGGTCCACCCAGTTGCCCCTGCCCTGAGTCCTCCACTCTGCTCTGTATTTGAGGATAGAAACACCTCCGGTGGACTCAGGCTCCCCAAACTGGATCAGTGCCGTGGTGGAGAAGGGTCTCACCTCACTGATTGATGGAGCTGATGGCACCTCTGTTAAAGGAAAGACATGCAGTGTGAAAACAACAAAAAGCTGTAATGTTTCAGCACACCG
Source organism: Bovichtus diacanthus (assembly GCA_943590825.1). Taxonomy (NCBI): domain Eukaryota; kingdom Metazoa; phylum Chordata; class Actinopteri; order Perciformes; family Bovichtidae; genus Bovichtus; species Bovichtus diacanthus. The sequence goes on along the minus strand of CALSBV010012220.1, from coordinate 727,225 downwards.
AGGCTGTCAGACTTCTTTGTTCCATTATACCAGCAGACTGAACTCACAGGTCCTAACAGTCAAAAATCCATCAAAAAAAACTTTGATCTGTCACATTAATGCCGTTTCTCAGGCGCTGATTGCTGCATACGCTTGACATTACTTCAGAAAAAAAAAATGGTAGGAAAAACATTGAAATGCTTTGAACAAATTCAAGTACAAGCTGATTCCAAGTCAGCCTTACATTATATCAATTGCACAATAAAGCATAAAATGGTTAGCTGCTTGTTGGAACTTTAAAAAAAAGCTACATTTTAATAGATTTTGCTTATGATAAACCTAAATGATAAAAAAAAAAACTTTAGATGCATTAAAAAACACCTCGCAGTCAGCTAAGAACAACATACTGTTTCTATATAATGTAAATATCCAAAAAGTGTAAACAGCTGGTATTGAATGAGATGCATTTGTGATTTCTATCCTGCCATAAATGTTGTATTTGTGGAGAAAATGTCTGACAATTAATTGACGATTAATTCCTCATTTACATTCACGTCAGTCAATCGGTTTCATGATAAAAACGTTCACATTTTGGTCCGCCCAGTACGACAACCTCTGTTTGAGGGAAAATGACAATATTTAAACCACTGAGATTGGCCATATGAGAGGACTGGTGGCTGTTCTGAATTCACACGTCTGGTGTGAGCACAGTTCTGCATTGAATCACTTTGATCTGCGAAATGAAAAGCACACTGTGATTACTGTGGTTGCCCAAGTTCTGCTCGAAGGGAAGAATGTGATGACTTCAATTAATTTAATTCAGATTGTGGCTTAAGAGTGCTATTATCTCTCTGCCCCCTATTCCATTTGTCTAATGTGTTGGTGAATACACAGCTGGTGGTGAGTTGATGTTATAAATCAAATGTTGTACCTTTCAGAAATCATCTTTTAATTCATAAATACACACTAAACCCTTCGGATGTGCACAATAATACATTCCGTTTTATATTTCTTTTAACACTAAGTGAAATCCTCAGAGGCGCTGTAGTTTCTAAACAACCAGAGGGAAGGCACGTTAAATTATCCAATGTTGGTTTTCCATCTGAATCTAGCATCCATCTTAACAAACACTGCTCTGTGTAATCTCACGTTGTGGTAGATGTTTTGGTCTGATGTGAAAAATCTGTTCCTTAAAGCCTGAAGCCAGAAAAAGCCTTGTAATTTAATTTATGTGCTACAATGAAATCTGATTATGTTTTGTTATCACTGAAAAACTGTCCTAAACATACATAGGAAGTGTACACCCTACAGATCACCAACAAGCCCCAACACATCAAAAGCACTATGAATCCCAACTGACCGGCCTGAATGAGCAGGAACTCCTTGGACTCTGCGCCCATCTCATTTGAAGCAGTGCAGTTATAGCTCCCAAAGTCATTTTCTGACTCAGGGGTTATCTGGAGAAGAAAACAAAAAGGCACATATATGAAGGGCAGTGTACCAAAACAGATAAACAAACTTCTGTGCCAAACACTCTGAAGGTGACCTTTTTGTTTGGCCATTAGAGTAGCCTATTTTTATTTGTTGCTGTGCTTTCCTGCTGCTGAATTATGCATTAGATTTCTTTTCCACAATGGAGCTTGAAAGAAAAACCCCCTCACTCGGAGTCTATGCTCATGAAATCTTGATGACACAAGGAGTATGTGTGTGTGCGTGTGTGTGCGCATTGAAGAAGTATGTGTACATTTACTTCATGAACTGTAAATCGTGGTTTGACACATGTACCTGCAGGTAGCTGGCTGATGGACTTCTGAAGATCTTAATGTTGGTGGTGTTGGAGTTGGGGAGCTGCAGTCCATCTCTCAGCCACACGATAGACACGTCACTGGGATGAGCCTTGACCTCACAGCTGATATTAACAGCATTTCCCTCCCAGGTATACACCGCTACTGCACCATGGATCTTAGGGGCATCTAGTAAAAGAAATGCATGTTTTGTGGGTTGAACAGTGCCTGAAAATGTGTGCCGTTTAAAAATACAAGTGAATTCAAGAGCTCCCTACGATCAGGAAATGTTTATTTTGTTTAGTTTAAACGGGAGGATCACTTGAAAGTCACTTTTGCCACATTGCACTTGTTTTGTAGGCTGAAGCACTTCTAATAAGAGAGAAGGAAATACTTACAGCGGACCTCCAGATATGCCAGCTGATCATCCTCTCCAATGGCACTGCGCGCTGTGCAGAGGTACTGACCCGCATCTGTATACTTGACATACTTCAGAGTGAGAGAGGACACACGAGCATCACTCCTCACCACTACATTTCCATCCAGACTCTAAATGGGAGCAGAAAATAGCTTGGTTTAGGCGAAGAAAAAAAAAAAGCCATTTGCACATTTTCATCTACAAGGCACGCTTTTTTCTGCAAAAAGATGTGTGACCTGAAAAAAAAAAAAAAAAAAAGCTTCAGAAAGCGTCTTTAATGAGCAGCGGAGACATTACGTTAATGAAAAAGGCACAGTGTGCTCTGAAAAGACGTGGAAACATAAGGACACAGTTGACAGAACAGGGGAGCTTATCAATAATAAACGACAGAAGGCACTAGAAACCATCTCCAGCTTTTCACACGGAGGGCTTAGCAACTTGTGAAATATGCTGATGCATGACGCTAGACAGCGCAGCATTCCCTTACATACCACACTTGCACTTTTACGTTGAAGACACTACAGGCACAACTTTTAGCTACTTTAATTCCTTGTGGTGTTTTGTGGTTATGAAACCAGCTGAAGAACAATAGACAGCTGGCTAATGAGATGTGGAAATGACCTTCCTGCGCTACAGATACCGGGTTTCGTTAGCTTGATATACAGGGTTACAACACTCAACCATAAGTTGCTTCCTGACCTTTGGGGTCAACAACTCTGTGTTGTTGTGGTTGTTGTTATCGTGCGACACTAAACTGTGGGTGTACAGTTTCAGACGAACCAAATATCTCCTTTTGAAGAAACATTTAGGATATCACTAATCAAAACATGCATTATGCAGATTTTAAACTGTAATTCTCCTCAATTTAACAGTTTATTATTGCAGCTAAAAAGGCAGACCAAATTTAGTATTCTCAAGTTTATTTTATAGATTTAGGGCATGCAAGTGTTTTTATATAGGACTCTTTTCTACAGTAAGCTTTGATGCTCGTGTGAATTGATCCTTTTATAAGGTGCTGCAGAACTGAATATTTAAGCCTCTCTATTGGTCGCATTCATGGCTTTGATCCAAGCGGCAGGAAAAACAATGGCACGGATGCTTTTACACATATTGAATTAGGGCCCAGTCGGGGCAGCCATGTAAGAGAAACCCTCGTTAGTTTGTATTCAAATTCAACAGACAAAGCATGTCTGGGGCATTCATTATGCATAGCGGGTAGCAGTACCAGGGAGAGACTTACATAACACACTAACCCTTTTATTCGAACCCCTGTGCAGGAAGCATTGTCCTTCGACCCCTGTGGCACTGCCTCTGACTCCTGCATCTGTGCAACATGCCATACCATGTACCACCACAAAGTCTTAGTTACAGTATGCTTCAATATCGAATACTTTTTAAGTGTGTGCTCTTACTTTTTGGATAACACAACCTTAAAATGCCCCCGAAGCCAGAGCAACATATGGATAGTTTCTCTACGGTAGACCTAGGCATAGCACGGCCCGCGGGCCACATACGGCCCTTTGGCTGACGTTGACCGGCCCCCGTAGAGATAAATGGAAATGAAAAAATAAACGTATTGTAGCATCCGGCAGGACATTGACAGAATGGGTGAGAAGTTATCAGTAAACGTCGCGTTATTACTGAGCTGCAACTGGTTACTGCTGGCCCTAACCACGCCAAAAAAACTAAACAAAACAGGCCTTCCGTTTTAACCTGGCTATCGGCTGCTCTGACACGCGCACACTCACAGGTCTCGTGTCCCTCGCCCCCTGCCTGACTCAGTTCTGAAACACATTCAATGTTACACGAACAGTAGGAAAGTACAGAACATCTGAACAGTACATCATTTAACTTGAACATAACAGCAGAGTTGTTACAGTATTTTCTAACTTTACTTAATGCGTGGACTAAAACTTCATTGCTTATATTTTTTATTTGTATTTTTAAGCATACCTAATGACGCGATACGACGTGTCGTAAATCATTGTATGACGAGACGGGTCTGATTGACGTTACCTGATGTACCTGATATTATCTTGTCACAAGATAGCCCTCAAAATGTCTGGTCACGCCAAAAAAAGAAAGGTCGATGCCGAATGCAGAGTTTTCAACAAAACATGGACTGATAAGTATTTATTTACTATAGTCAGAGGTAAAGCTGTGTGTTTAGTTTGCGGAGAGCAGATTGCCGTTTTTAAGGATTACAATATGAATCGACATTACGAGACGAAACACGCGGGAAAATACAAAGACTTGACCGATGCTGAACGGGCACGGACATCAGAAGCTTTGCTCGCTAAGCTGCAGAGGCAACAAGGCTTTTTTACTAAGCTTCACACATCCAGTGAGGCAGCAACCAAGACCAGCTTTGTGATATCCCACAAAATCGCTAAAAACAGCAAGTCACTCTCGGAGGGGGAGTTCATTAAAGAGTGCTTGGTGGACTCTGCAGCACTAATATGCCCCGAGAAAAAAGAAGCATTTGAGCAAGTCCCGCTGTCCAGACGAACCGTGACGAGAAGGGTCGAGGACATCGCGGGAATCTGGAGCTTCAGCTGCAAAGTGAGGTGGCAAATTTTGACTTTTTCTCCTTAGCTTTGGACGAGAGCTGTGATGTCCGTGACACAGCCCAATTACTTGTATTTTTACGTGGGATAACGAAAGACTTCAGGATTACGGAGGAGCTGGCAGCAATGCGGTCAATGAAAGGGAGGACGACAGGGAGCGATCTGTTTACGGAGGTAAAGGCATCCATGGACGAGCTGGGACTGAGATGGGACAGACTGGCAGGTGTCACAACCGATGGTTGTCCAAATCTGACGGGGAAAAATGTTGGACTTTTGAAACGGATGCAAGATAAAGTGACTGAAATCGACGCAGAACAGAAATTGGTATTTTTACATTGTATTCTACATCAGAATGTGTTGTGCAAGTCAGTGTTAAAAGTGAACCATGTTACTGATGTTGTAACTAAAATTGTAAACTTCATCAGGGCACGGGCATTAAATCACAGACAGTTTGTCGCACTTTTGGAGGAGCATGAGTCTGTCACAACTGTCCGATGGCTCAGCCTGGGCAAAGTACTGAAAAGAGTTTGGGACCTGAAAGCAGAGATTCGGGTGTTCTGTGAGAAGAGAGGCAAAGACATCCCAGAGCTCTCAGATAAGGACTGGATGGCAGATTTTGCATTTGCTGTGGATGTGACTGCACTGATGAATGAACTGAACACCAAAATGCAAGACAAGGGCCTTTTTGTTCATGAACTGCACAGCCTGGTGAAGGCTTTCATGAGAAAGATGCAGTTTCTTTCAAGCCAACTGGAGAGCAACACTCTCACTCACATGCAAACCCTGAAAGAAGTCAAACCATCAGCTGATCACCTCCGCAGGTACTCATCCATGTTAGGAGCACTGCATGGTGAGTTTTCAAGGCGATTTGAAGATTTCAAAACAATTGAGGATGAAATGCGCATGGTCTTCTCTCCCTTCACCTGCATTGTGGATAATGCACCCAGTGACGTTCAGCTGGAGCTCATTGACCTGCAGTCCGATGTGGTACTGGCAGAGCACTTTAAGTCAGAATCAGTGCTGGACTTTTACGCCTCTCTCAAAAAGGAGACCTTTCCAAACATGAGGAGACATGCTCAGAAGATGTTGGTTCTCTTTGGATCTACCTACATATGTGAACAAACATTTTCATTGATAAAGTTTAACAAATCCAGGTATAGATCCTCTCTCACTGATGATCATCTGTCAGCTGTGCTTCGCATCTCCACCTCAGATATTCAGCCTGACTTTGATACACTTGTTAAAGCCCAACAGAGATTAGATTTCTCTCACTGAAACAGCAAATTAGATGGTTAGACTGCTTAATATTTGGAGTACAAAGACAATATTGGTGTCTTTAGAAAGCTAAGGATCTCCTCTTTCCAGCAATACTGTATATTAAACTAAAATGTGTTTTGGGGTCAATGTGACGTGTAGAGATATGAGCAAGTCACAAATGTTAAACATTCTTATTTTGTGTACCATTGTTTTGGAAAATGTGACTGAATAAATGACATTTCTTGTAAGGCAACCTCACTTTTTCATTGCTTAGTAATCATAGCATTTACTCTTACCAGTCACAGCTTGTCAAAACAATGCAATTTACCACTTTTTACAAAGAAACAATTAATGTTATGTAGAATTGAGTTCAGGCCATTGGCCCGGCCCTCCATAATATTTTCTGTTTCTCATGTGGCCCCATGGGAAAACTAATTGCCCACCCCTGCTCTACGGCCTTCATTCCCCGGAAGAAGCCCATAACAGATATCATCGAGCAGATGCAAATTGACGTCTTCACTGCAATTCAATGTTGCGTTTTACTAACGTTTTATAACAATTTTTAGTATGAATGCACAACGTGCCAGAGTTGTTGTTGTCTATAGGAAACATCCTTATTATACATCCATTATCTGTTGACTTTACTGCCTTTAAGAGAGGTACACGAAACAACTTTACATTTCTCTGTGACAACCTGCTATAAAACAGATGGAGAGAGGAAAATAAAGACTTTCAGACAGAAGCGCCTCTAATAAATCAGACCAAACTGACAGCAGCGATTTCTCCAACAGCTTCTACAGCTTTACCAGCAGAGGAGAGAGACACTGCTGGAACATCAGAGCATAAAATTGAGGATACACTGAGGACATGTTAAACTCATGTCTCACCCAATCTTAACTGCTCCTGCATACAAATGCACCTTCCCCTGAATGTACTTTCCCTTCCGTGGCTTGTCAAATGAACACTCAGCTGCCTACGCACTTGTAACAAACATGCTCAGCATGCTCATACTGCCCCATGCTCATACTCCTCCCCTGTGTGGTTAATAATGGGATATCTTACAGAGAAACACACTGATCAATTCAGAGTGCAGGTGGAATTAAACTCATATCATTATGTCAGAAAGTGAAATGATTTTTGCCTGATCCATTAAAGTAAACCAATGCACTCGCAACATGAAACCAGAAGTGCTGCAAATACACTGCCGAGATATAATTTGTGAACGGTTTACTAAAATATGGTTCATGAAATAAAGTAGCACGGCATAACTTTTAAGCCGTGTGTGTACTTGTTCTAGGGAGAAGTGGCACTTGCTTTGGATAATCTTTATCCTTCTGGGAAAAACTAGGACGCTCACTAGGATACATTGTTTTGGGTTTTTTTGTACAGGCCATCACAAACAGAAATGTTGAAAATAATGCATTCTACCCCTTTCCAGGTAAAAAGGTGTCACTACTACAACAGCGTATTACTGCTGTGTCAATCAGTTTTGCACAAACCTAGTCATCACTGTCAGCATGAGCTGGTTCAGAAAGGTTCTTCTTCACCTCCTGCAGTGAGTAAGGATGCACAATATGGATTTTTTCGACCGATATTCGATCATTACCTGCCTCTCATGGCCGATTTCCCAATATAGGGCCACAATTTCTATACATCATGAATCCTTAGCAGTGAGTAGATTGTGATGCAGTTTTTCCAGTCTAAACATTTTTTGATTATAGGTGTTATTATTGAGTGCATGTCAAATTGTCAATATTAAGTGATTGTTTGATACAGCGAATAAAAAATAAAATAAAAATACCCTCTTTCCAAATAATTACAGAGAGGAGTAAAAGGAAAAGACCAATTCGCTTATGTGAAGAGCTCCCTGCAATTTGAAAATAGCAAGGCTATTTGAGGAACCAAATGGGTTTAAAAATATGTATTCATTTCCTGTCAAATGATAAAAAAGTATAAATAACAATGGCAAGCCTAAGATTTGATCTTGTCACCTGAAACAGTCAAGAGCTTTCATCGACGACACATTTCGTGAGAGCACAAATTTGCAAACCAAAAAAGAGGCATCGGTACTGTCCTCGAGTACGGTGCACTCAGCACTAAAATAGGAAATGAGTGGTATTTCTCACCAATCTTCTTACATATGTAGAAACACATTTTTGATAGTGAAGTCAGTTGGAGAAAAGCTCAAGTGGGCAGCTCGTTCTTTCGTCAATTTTCACTTATTCCATCAGGAACAGTCTCCTGCTCTGATACTCAGGGCTGCTGCACAGAAATCTTTAATTTTCTCTTGTATATACAGTGCATTCATTCATCTTTGGTCCTACAAATTAGAGATATAAAAAAAGCTATTTTTCTGACGTCAGAAATACATGTTGAAGTTATAATCCAGAATTGGCATCAGATCGAGTGAGATCTGGAGACGCGTGTGGGAGGACAGAGAGATCTGAGGAGAGTTTTACATCAACAAAAAACGTTTAAAACAAAATAGGAAAACTGGTCCAACAACTGCATGTAACAGAATCATGCACCAAATCTATACCGTCAACAAAATGAAGGATGAAAATCGTATTCGAGCATGCAAAAGCATGTAGGGAGAAAGTCATGCATTTAGAATACCTTGTGTTGCTCAGGCCGAGTCCATGATGCCTGTAGAAGACAGAGACACAACAACAGACAAAAGGCAAAGCAATTCTTAGAAAGTAAAACTTATCCAGGAAAAGCTGGGATGCTGCACGTTGCATGCAAGTATTAAGCGTCCAGTTTATTTTCCGTACATCCACAGTCCCTGAGCTGAATGTATGATTTTGCAGTCTGCAGATAATCTACAATAAGAGGTATGCTTTGGATTTACATACCGGAGAAGCCTATTATGTGACAGCAGGAGTTTTTCTTTTAAAAAAGGTGTATTTTTGAGGGATTTATACTGCGTGTTAGTTTCTGTACTGCACGCTGGAACAAGACTGCTTCTAACCCCCAAAGAAGTACGTTTATTCGCATCAGGATAACGGAAATGCTTACAGATAAGAAGGTTATTGGTTTATCAGGGAGAGGTGAATCCATTACGCTGCAACAACAGAGATATGTCAGCCTGTTTGGTAGAAGGTAGTACAGCAATTATCGACTCACAATCCATTTCAGAGGCTTGAAGCAATAATGAGAATATAAAACCCACTAAAATGGATTTTGCTCTAGCACCGTTGTCTATTCGTGCATATAAAAAGCATGTCTTACGTCAGGAAACTACAGTTAGTAGTCATCAAGGCTTGCTGCGTTTCTCAATAAGCAATGAGCGGAGTAAAAGAAGCAATTTTGTTGCAGCTCTTTCTACACCCTATGTGACACCTGGGAATAAGTCTACAGGTGGCCCGTCTCAAATGTCCTGCTCTGAATGTTAACAGTACTTGTACTACAGTCCCAAATGAAATAGTTTTTATGTGTGCTTTAATTGTATTCCAAAGCTTGAATAGACAAAAATGTGATTTGAATAACTTAAGTTTAATTTTTTATTTTAAAACATATAATAGCACGTCTTCTCGTCAGTGGATATTTATAAATCTATAAGCATGTTGGCTTTACATATATTCAGTTCTGAATTATAAGAATGGATGCACTTAAGATTCACTAACTGACCAAAACTACATCATTTAAAGAACAACTAAGGCTGAGTTATTATGGAGTGGCATCATTAAAAGCCTCTTCATAAAGTCATGTAGTGAACAATGTATTTGATGAAGTGACATTACCAATAATTGTATATACTGCATAGTAAATAGTAGTGTAGTATGATAATAGCAAAACACTTTTAACTTAATTTCTCCGATCGACGTGAGTTTAACGTTGTATCATGTTATTTAGAGTTAAATAAGCGATTATCATAATCATGTCGGTTACATCTCCCACTCCACTGAATACAGAATGACTTCACATCATTACATATCAAATCAAATCTCTGGATAACAAACAAATACAAGAACTGTTCTAGTCAACATGGCATGTCAAGTTAAATCACAAAGACACCGAAAAGCCCAACCCCACAAGACGAAAAGCTCTTTGGAAAGCATGCTCTATGGATTTTTATGATGCTGAAGAGAAAATGTTAAGCATGACAATGGGATGTGATGCTCACGAAGCGGAAAAAGTGTTGATGCGTAACAGGCAAAATGATAAACAGCTATTTCATCAGGTGCAACTGCAAGAAAATGTCACGCAAAACGAAAGCAATCTGCTAAAAATAATTGTATGGGGCACAACAGTGAATCAAACCATCAATTAATTCACATCTAAAAATCACCCTCTCATAACCCATCTGGTGGCATATAAATAACACCAAAGAACATATGGTGCGTTTAAATTCAAGGGATTCACCTTTACCATGAAAAGAAGCAGGTAGACTGAGGAGACGATAAAATACTCATTGGACAAATCATTTGCCGAGTCTAATTTCACGGCGCTCCTAAGAGCATTGTTAAATCCTCTGTCACAGTAAAACACACTGCGCACTGTACATTACAAACAGCAGTTGGCTGCATATCACCACAGTGCCGAGAAAGAGCGGTGGCCCAATTAAAACAGGCAACTTAATAGTCTGGAACATCACCACCTCATCGGCACGCACACACTCGTCTCGTCTGCTGACAAGTATCACCGTCATATCTGTGACAGGTGTTTGTTTAAAACAAAAGGACAAATAAACAGCAGCAGATGCGAGCGGGCAAAACGGAAGACACCAAAACAAAATCACTCCTGTGAACAAACGCTCAGAACAATATGGGGACGGCTCCCTTGGGACTTATCATTTTCCCCAGCATATTGTTACTCCCTTACATAGAAAATTATCCTCGCTCTTTGTTCCGACATGAATCGGAATGTCAGCGTGAAGAGGGCAATGCAGCGAAAGAGGAGACACACTAACACAAATACACGAAACGCATAAAAGGTGCAGAACCCTGGTGCCGTTTTCATTCACTGGGTGACGCCTGGCTGAAAGTGATGACTTTGCATATTGTCCTGTGTCATTAACTGCTGAGCCTCACAGCGTCTGCCAGCACATCACAGAAAACTGACAGCATTTTCGAGCAGAAACCATCACCCCACTACTGAGCGAGCAGGCGTGCTGCTGTAAATGAGTAGCCTTTTGTGTTTGGAGAAAACAATGCTCTGTCTGCATCGGCACGCTACGCTTAAAGCATTCCTCTGTTTCAGACGCCTTGCCACACCACATTAATTACACATTTCTCTTTAAGCATCTCATTACTTGTAAAATAATCATGAATCTCTTTTCTCAGGTCTCTTGTAATTGGCATTCTGGATGTTAGACAGAGCGGGCCTTAAAAGCAGATTTGTGTCCTAAGACTTTTTTTTTATAAAAACAAAGACTACAGAAATAAAGTGCCATCACAAAACCAACAACACACTTAATGTGCTTTTAAGTTTCCTAATTAGTCCTTTTTCCACGACAAATTCCTTTTATATAGTTACAGTTCAAAAATATTTTCAGATAATTACAGCTTGAAAAACTTTGTGCATCAAGCAGAATGTAACATTTATTCAAATAAGCCAAACATTCATTATTTAGATAATGTACAAAGCATGGATAAATGCCTCATTTACATTTTCATTTATTAAAAAAAAAACACTTATCTAGAGTGACTTGCAGCGAATGCATTCAAAGGACTGAAACAACCCAATACCACACGTAAAGTTAATTAAAGCTTTTAAATAAATATATAAACAGCTTTAATAGCCAAATAAACAAAAACAAAACTATCCCCAGATAAGTCCCAATTTGAATTGGAAATCATAACACTACGCAAACATGCAGCCACCACCGTATCACTTTGAGCGTACTCCTTTTATCCTGTCTTTTTTAATGTACAGTACCATTGCTTTTCTAATGTACGGTACAGTCATTTCTCTCAATCCGCACATTGTGCACCCTTTTACTCAGTTACAGCTCAATGCTTTTGTCTGCCGACACTGAACATTTTGTGAGGAAGGTTATTCAGAAATAATTTGTTTCTCCCCGTGTTAACCTTTAAAGCCCGAGACCAAAGTAAAAAGGAAACGAGTCAAACGAAGTCAGACAAGATTTCAAACTGAAAGTGAATGGCTAATCGCAGACTATAAGATGTACCATTAGTTTCTTACATGATTGAAAAACAGTATCTTAAAGTATTCTCTAATCATTACATTAAAATCGTAACCTTTACTGGAGTAAACATTATACAGTAATTCAATATCCTGTGCTACAGAGACCATCTGCTGCATTATAAGTATAGTTCTTACATGAAAGGTGAGACTAACATAATTAAAACCTCAAGGCCGTGACACACCAAGACCGATATCGGCCGTCGGTCAATGTCTGGCTGTCGGCCTTTGTTTTTGCACTGTGTCCTGCACTCTCTGCACTTTTTGGCCCTGCCGACACGTTAAATCGGCAGCGGAAGCTGTTGGCAAAAGAAAAATCCCTCCAGTTGGCTGCTCAGTTTCAGCGAATCAGTGCATGAAAAGCGAAACGGACGCGAGGAAAACGACTAAAGCCAAGAGGGCAAACACAGAGGCTCATTCCTCATCTGATCATTCATATATACGGATATTTGGCCGCCTGGAGTGAAGCCAAGTGGTGAGCAAGAGTGCTGTGAAAATGGTCATCGAACTTTGCTCTGTTTTAATGTGTGTGTATCTCAACCACGGCTTGTATGTTTACAGTCATAGCACTTCCGGTGTACGTTCTCTAATGACGAGTACAGACTTCCACCGCCTGCTGTTGTGGAGAGTTACTTCCTCTCACGCAGGCGCAGTGCATTGGTACTAGTTTGCCATCTTTGCAGTGTGTTTGAATGCAACCTTTTTGCCAAGACGCAGTCAACACAGACTTTAGCTATTTATTCTTGTTACTTTTACATGTAGCTGAAATGTTTGTTCACAAGAATACTCCACAGGGAACCTTTAATAAACCCTTAATAGTTGTTTTGTTCAAGGCTTTACTCTTACTTTAAAGATGGAAGTAAGCCAAAACCACATGCACATGAACAAATGCTTTCTGATGTTTAGTTTCTGAGCTTTTTTTTTCACGGTTGGTATCCTTTATAATATATTTGGACCGACTATTGAACCATGAAATAACTTAGTCTTTTACAAATGTTAAATGTTAACTGATCCACTGTATAAAGCAAATTACTCACTTTAACTAAACTGCTACTGCTCGTCTTACTGTACAACAAATATGATAAAGTTGCTGATTTATAAAATGTTCAGTATTTATTTACAACAGTCTAACTTAAACTTTAAATAATTTTGTCATTTTTTACAGTTGTGTTAAAAAGAGCGCCATCATGTCTGTTACTCATTGATCAGCATCCAATAATATTTTGTAATACTTTAAGTATTACACACATAACTCCAATAATCCTCTTCTTTATGCCACTACATTTCCTGTCTAACAATGAACAAAAGAGCCCTGATATGTGTGATAAAGTAAAGAACTGTATGGGTATAAAACATAACCTTTTTATGATCGTAGAGTTCTGCATAACAAAGTCCATGTCATTATTCAAACAAGAAATTAACGCGGGTGACCAACCACGGAGCAAAAGAACTGAAAACACATTCAAATAAACTGCTAATTAATTCTGTATATTTATCACCGCCACACATCTAAAATGGTACAGCACGTTCAGATCTGTACTAGTGTGTTGACCAACACAAAGATCTCCCTTCAATATATTAATGAGAAAATCCTTCACTGCGTCGTTTAAAGTTTGCTCAAAAAATTGAACAGCTGCATTTTTTTTCCAATTCAGCATGTCCACCCCAAACGAATGTTGTTTCAATTGTCACACCATCCTCGATGAAATACAGCTGTTATGATGATTACAGATAGCATGACAGACGGACATCAGATGAACAAACAGAACAAGACAATTAAACAATTAGCAGCCGTCCCCTCATGCATTCATCATAGACCCACCATGGAAATTATATCCCTTGCTGATAATCGGAACTATAAAAAGGAAAAGACTACTCTTTCTATATCTGGCTGCTAATCATTTCTGTTGACGACGGCTGTAAAGAGATGGCACAGATCACGAAACATAGTGCAGACTAAAAGTACAAAACACGCTGCCACCGCAGCAGTCATGTGTCACGTGACATGCCATGGTGCTGCACGTCAACAAGGCTACACGGTGCAGAAAAGGGGGTAACAGAGAACCTCTGTGTTTTATTTATTTTCTTCAGCATCCACAGAGTCCACCTTCACACCTCCAGTACAGTAAAGCCTGCCAGGCGATGTCTTTTTAGGACATATAATGGTAGGAAGCAGAGCTCTGAGAGTCCCTCTCGCCCTCTGATGAGCACCTCCTCATACATTATGGCAACTTCAAGACCACAAAAGAAGTCACTAACAAGAAGAGGAAGTAGAGGTACAACAGCAGGTGTGTGATGCAGAAGATGCTCTCTTTCAAGGGCGATCTACACTGGATAATAGGACAGAGGTGTAAACTGTTACTGGCCGCTGCGTGCCGTGTGCCTCGCCACTGTGGGGTGTGTGGGTTTACAAAGAAAACAATTGGCCTGTCGTGACGTGCGTCATATGGTGGTAGCGTGTTTTGCACTTGAAGTGATGCTTCACTCAAAACCTATTTTTGAATACCAAACACTCAGCCCTGTAGGCTTGTAGGTGGCACAGTGGCTGTAGCCTGCTTGAAATCATGTCAATTACAATGGATTCCAATAGCAACCAGTTTTTACACTTGGAAAAATGCCCATTAAACCTCTTCTCGCAGCATACTCCACTTCTCCACTGGCCACCTTTACGATCGGTACGTTCAAACACTCGTATTCTCATTTTTGTCTGCAGGGTGTGTTTGATACCCAAAGGACTTCAGGTGGAGCACTTTTACCCTCAATTTTCAAGTGATACTGACATACATGTTAGACAATCTACAGTACTATGGAGATGACAGACAAACAGAGCTTGGCTTTAATCCTCATGCTGTGATGTAAAGTTTGAAATGATCAGGCAACAGCGACACAGAAATGAGGTTTCTCTTTTATTACGTTATTAACCAAATTGTCATCTGATCTCATGACACACACTTTCTATCACAAGATCAGCATGACACCTTTTCAGGCTATATTTGGGAAGCATGCAGCAGTCGAATCAATTCCATGAACTCTGATGAGATCATTCCTTGGGGTTTTCAAGAAACAGCTGGGTAATTTTTCAATAAAAAAAAAAAAAAAAAGGGATTATATGATTTCACTTGTTTTTTTTTTTTTGGTTTTTTTTTTCAAATGTTGAGGCATACTTCGCAACACTAATGCAGTACATTTCTGTGCCACGTGGATTTCCTACCTGATGGATCCTGTTTAGATGTGCCTGTAGGAAGAAAATGTAGTGCATGTAATGGACTGGCTTCAGAATTCCTCCATGAACTTCAGTACATCTCTGAAGCATTTCCCCCTCATTACCTCTCAACTGTAGCGAGACACCGAGACCTTGAAGAAGCAGGTCATGTGGGCAATAGATGTACGAGAATACCAAATCAGGTATTCATTGCTTTTGATGGTTTGCACATGGAATAATGTAGACAAAATTACCGAAAAGGACATAGTATCAACAATGTAATGGTTGGTAATAAGATAGCTCAAATGCAAATGTAAAAGATGGTAGCAGAATATCCATAGATAGGCATACTAAATTACCCTTTCCAATCCCCAGCATGAGCAGAATAATGATAATGGTGATTGAAAATGCTAAACAAACACTTCCTCACTCAAGTGCTCATTCTAGCAAATACTGTACAATGAGAAGCAGACAAAGTTTAATTATTGCCTCAAATTGCATGCTTATTTGGGGAATGTTATAACTGGGTTTCTGATGCAGATTTTCATGACATTTGGGAAATCTCATTGGTGTACTCCACATTACAGTGGAGTATGGCTGAGCTAATTACATGAGATCCTTTGGGCTTATCTAGAAGGAGCTGCTAATTTAGGGGAAATAATCAGCAGTGTGTAATCTTGGTGAGGAAACTGCAGAAATCTCTCACCTGTGCATGATCAATATACGCCTTGAATTTAGGTTAAAGGGTGTTCAATTATTTCCATGTGACACCGGTTTCCTGCAGGGTTGTGTTGCTCCCTGGTGTTTACTCGTCAATGTGTCCCATTTCCACACCACATGTCTATGCATTATAAAATGTAATATAAAGAAAGTAAGTGTAAGGCGTACGCTTTCATTTTGTACATACAGGAACTGATGCATTTCACCTCTATCATATGTCTTCTTTTTTTTTCCAACCCTCTACCAAGTGGTTTTAGTGTCCAATTTCCCCAGTGTGTACGAGTTACTTAAAAAAAAACATATGGGTTAGAATTTAGTATGCAACTGGGACACAGATAATATCAGTCAACTTTGCACTAGGTGTGGTTCATTAACTTCAGGAGGAAAACCGCTTGCAGGACATCGGCCCTGAAGGACCAGAATCGAGTACTTGAGATTAAGATATTGAGCTTCTATGGTCCTCCATACTGCCGTTATTATTTTACCTGCTCTCCTTCAGTGAAGACACGCTCACCGGAACTCCAGCTGATGGTGGGAGTTGGATCTCCCAATGCCTCGCAAGTGAGAGTTACCTGCTCCTCCATCTCAGAAGTGCTCTGGTTCACGATGTATGTGATCTTAGGTTTGACTGTAAACACAAACACAAAGTCGTCACAACGGCACTAGCATAACAAAGACGAGCCAGGTGGTTTGGCAGCACAAGCACGAAAAGTAAAAGAGCCACTCTGTGGATGTGTGATGAGTTGAAAGGGAGGAGGAGGATCAGTTGCTAGACAGGTGACAGGGGGATTTTTATGGCAGCAAAACTGTATTTAAGCTTTTCCAGTTCCAGCAGTGGGGAAGTTGTGATAACCACGTTTGGATCCGAACTTAATTCATGTAATCATTTATTTAGCTTATCTCAAAGGAGCCGGTCTTCATTTTTGTTTACATTTCAGAGAACGGTCGCTTAACAGTACACATGAGCTAACCTGAAAGCGCAGCAGGGTGCCAAAACTGTGCCAAGCGCATGAATGCAAGGATTAAACAATACATCTGTACATTTTGATGTAGGCCTATTCAATACAGTAAATACTGTATCATTTACGATTTGTAGCACGAAAAAACAATTGAAACGTTCTATTAAAATGCTTTTTATCCCAACCAATAATTGCCAAGAAACAAAAGAACAGAAAAAAAAACACAGCGCTGCTTCGAGTGCTGCTGCTCTCTAACAACTGGATTTAAACTTCAGTATTTGGGTCATTCTGTAGAGAAAGAATCCACGCTGACACTCAAACATACTTTTCTTCAAAAGTAGAGTTCAGAGGTGTTCAGAGCTCAAACTATTTTTTACTCATTTCAATGTAGCCATTTTTTCTCAATCAATTGAGGTCATATATGAACACAGAGATATGTCCGCGTATCTTTTTTGTCTGTGCTCTTCTCACTGGTTTGCAGTGGGTGAGGTTACACATACTTCCTAATCAGAATTCAGTGATTTATTCTAAAACAAATTACAGTTGGGAGGTCGTTTGCTTTTGTTGCCAGCACTGTCAATCAAATTGATCAAAACACACCCACATAATCCGGATAAAGATGGGTTTTGAGTGTTAAAACTCTTGATAAATAACGCTCAAAGCCCCATTGGGATGGGATTAACATTACAGGGGGAGGTGGAGAATTACATATTTACTGTGTTCCTCAGTAATTTATCTCTAGACAGCATTTTAACCATGAGAAAATTACAAGATTGTCTGTAATAGACATGGACATTCAGCAGAACAAAGCCAAAAAAGAAAGCCGGGGAGTTGCAGAGGGAGAGATGTGAAGCAAAGATGCTGCATTAGGCAAATTTTGGAGAGGATTTAAATTACAGGAGGAAATAACAGTAGTAATAGTAATAGAAGTAAGTTAAGGTGTCTGTAAATATAACTGAAGTTTGGGTGAAAATTACGCACAGACACAGTCCAGACAGGATTAAAATCCCCCCTCAGAGAAATAAATCCAGTCCTATTGGGTCTGAAGAATGATTTTTTTCCCCGGAACATTACCCTTAATTATTGCTTATGTAGTCAGAATTGTTTAAGATTATAGAAATCCATCAGATTTTAAACCACATTTTCATTGGCTTTAAGGCCAAATGTGCACCGTGCGTCAGTACCAACTAAGAAATATAAACATCTGATCAGACTTGGTATCGACAGGTACTAAATATTCAAGAAGTCATTCAAAACACATTTATACAGCTTTCATATTCAGAAATGCGAGCGTACAAGGAAAAGCATGATTGCATCTTTTCCCACATTGATGTAAGGAGAATGTGCTTTGAAAGCTGTCTCGAGTAATTTTATGGTAATCTTTTACCCGGTGAGCTCTGAAGAACCAGGCCCTGGCCACCTCTGTTGTGTGGGGAAATTAAGTGAACCAGATAACTCCTTGTAAATGTAATTGCCTACATGCAATGATATTGCGGTGGTTGTGATTGAAACTATGGTCGTTACGTGACAAAATAAAGACAACAACAACCTAGTGGGCAAAAGAGAAGAAAAAACAGAAAGACTTCAAAGATTTCGGATAAGCTCATCCCACTTGGCCAGTTCTCAGGATCCTTAAGCTTCAACTATACATGAAACAACCACAACCCACACTGTAACAACACCTCATGCTGTATCCCTTGGAAAACAGACTATTGTTCTTCCCCCTCCTACACACTCTAGTGCCTCATTCCCACACACTTGGAACATTTTATATTGTCACTTTAGTTCATGTATGTGTGTATATAAAACGTTCTGCCTTACCGAACACTCCCAGACTCAGTTCCTGCTCACTCTCCCCAGCCTTGTTCTTGGCAATGCAGGTGTACTCCCCTTCATCCAGCTTGGTAACGTCCATTAATGTCATTTCTGAGCCATCGTCATTAAAGCTGTACTTCTCTCCTTCCTCGAGAACCACTTCGTTCCTGTGGAAAACATGTGTTGTATCCATCTATCGACATCATTTCAAACATCATTTCTAAACCACACCATTACACGAGCTTTTCTTTACATAGAGTACTGTTTTTCTAATCATAACCCTTACATCTGCTGAACATATTCTGTAGTTTCTAGATTGTTGAGTGGCAAAAAGATAAAGCGGCGAAGTAGAGATGAAAAAAAGAGGTGAAAGCTGAAAATCAATAATATTTTTTCTTCTGCAAGCCATTTGACATTTGGTGTAAATTCTATCAAAAAATGCTTGTTTATTTTCTTTTTTTCCTTGTGGATTATTAACCGTTTGTCACCATTGCCAGCCATGTAACGTAGATAATGTTCTCCGGCCTCCAGCTGTCTGCAATCTCTTGTTTTGGGTTTCAAAACTGCCTTCAACAAAATGATTCCAAGGGTGACAAAATACTAAAAACCAGAAGTAGCTCCTGGGCTGTTTGCACCCCCCATACCCAAGTTGTCTCTACACACCTAACAGCTGTCTTGGAAACGAGACGAACAGGAACAGTTTAACAAAGCAGGAAGCTATCAATGGCTGTATTCAGATACACAGAATAATGTGGCTATTGATGACACTCCAGTCTTCAGGTTTCACTGCTTGCATGCACCTTTTATACTGTGTGATTAAGTAGCCCTCTGCGATGAATAAACCAGTTAGTACAATATCCCTTACACCCTAGTGTCTTCCTGAAGTGGGTGTGTGACTGTGTGGAATATTTCACTGACAGTGTGTGTT
The DNA here is from genome assembly GCA_943590825.1 of Bovichtus diacanthus. NCBI lineage: Eukaryota > Metazoa > Chordata > Actinopteri > Perciformes > Bovichtidae > Bovichtus > Bovichtus diacanthus. The sequence continues at coordinate 707,449 of CALSBV010012220.1, read as the reverse complement.
CTGGATCCGTAATAAAACATTTTTCACGTCCTTATGTAATATTTATATAATAACGTATACTACATAATAATGGACACAATGTTAGATAATAATATAAATCACGCAAAGTTGGATATTAAGGCTACGAGTTACTTATGGCCTTACACTTTTCATGCAGCCCTGCCAACATTGTTGTTTAAATTATTAGAGCTGCAGCAAAGCCTTTGTCTCTCCAGTTGCTAGCAGAGGTTTACCTTGTCCATGTCACCATGGGTTCAGGATAGCCATCAACAGCACAAGTCAACATGGCAGGCTGCCCGACATCTGCTGTGGCATTCACCTCTGACTGCCATACCCTGATGGTCGGGAGCACTGAGACACACACAGATAGATAAATGATGACAAAGATAGAAAGACAAATTAATTAGGAGGTATATACATACATATCCAGATAGTCACATAGATAATAAAAAATAAAAAAAGACAGAGAAAGAATCCGTGACAAATTCAGAGCATTTATTTTAGGCGTCATTTGCTTGGCTCAGAAGTTGCAGGAAAACAGGCTTCATTAGCATGGAACATCTTTGATACACGGTTGCTCTTGGCAACCGTTTCCACATTGATGCTGAGCCTGGTCGCCTCTAAGGAAATACAGCTTGTTTGAGCATCATGGGACACCTGCCACACAAAAACATGCACACAGGAACAAAGAGGAAGGGGAAATAGTGCCAGGGCTGCTAACCGTTCACAACGACCTTGATGACCCGCAGATCAATCTCGCCACGGGCCATGAGGCGTCCCTCGCAGGTATATAACCCCTCATCCGTCTTCTTTATGCCACGGATTTGAAGGTGATTGTTGCTCAGTACCTTAAAGCGAACTGAAAGTAAGCAGAATGTTAATGCATTGTTAGGTGTTTTATATATTTGGAAAGTTGAAATTAGAATAAGCTGAAGTCAGTATTTGGAGATAAAGAGCTGCTGTTTTGTTACCAAGAAGGTTAAAGAGTGAAGTAATGAACCTCCATATATAAAAAGAGAATTGTCAACTGAATTAGTCAACCATGGTAAAGATTGACTTTGTTGCATCTGGCTGACAACATTTTAACACTGATGTCTGATGTAGTCCCTAATATCTCTGCATTATTAAAAATGTAATGTCTTTAAAAATCTATGTTTTGTCTGCCTGGAGGATACTGTTACATAGAAACTGCTCTGTTTTAGACACAGATTATAAATAATTTCCATTTTGTCAATTTCATATGCCAACAGTCCCTGCACCGGCTCCAGAAAAGGAGAAATATGGCCCACAAGAGCTCTCTCACTTGGTGATGAAATGTGAGCCGAACAAATTTAATCATGTAGTAACTCCAAAATAGTATCGCAACCTACACATCAGCTCGGGTTATTATTTTTCCAGTGAGCAATACCAACAATACCAAACACATTATGATATTGCTCTGTGTCAGAGGTGAAGAACAGAGAATCAGTTCCATTTTCAAATTCAAAACCAAATTAATTTTTTCCTCTCAAAGTGCAGGATAAAACCCGGAGGAGAATGGATAACAAAAGCAGGGCATGAACAATTCCAAGTCTCTAATGGTGGTTAATCTGCATAGATTATAGCTTGTTGTGCCCGTGGCAATATTTTGACCATGTAGTCTCATAGTTTATAGTAATCTATGTACATCACAGTTACAATAAATTAGTCCCATTTTTTGTTTTAAAATATGCTTCATGTTGGTTTTCATTAGAGTTTATTCTCCAACTGAGCTACTCTAAGGTATATTTTATGCATGTTCAGGCCATATTACATTGATAATATTGGTATGGTCATACTTCGATACAGTGGCTGATTTACAAACAAAGTGCACTTACTTTGGTTTGGCTTATTTGAAGCTATTGTTCTGCACTTGTATGATTTCACCTATTTGAAGCTAATGTACTTGCAAGATTCTCGCTGTTCGGAGTCGTATCCTCATGATTGTTTACACTTATTGTAAATTGTTTTGAACAAAAGCGTCAGCTGAATGAACTGTAATGTAATGTAATACACAAAATATTTAGTAATGACATCTCTCCAAAGAGATGTTATGCAAACCATTTTGCAAACCAGGTAAATATCAAACAATTTTTACAACATTTATAAGTTAATGTTTTTCAAACAGTCAAGAGTTGAACAAAAGTCATCTGTTCTAAAGTGGAGCTGGAACAGGTGACAGGAGCTAAACACCAAATCAAATTAAATAGAAAGATGATCCCCATGCTGTTCAGGGAGCGCTTACCATCTTTTTCCATCTGTATTTTTACTCCTTTATATTTCCAGAAGACAGTGGGTGGGGGCGAACTGATGACTTCACAAACAATGTTGGCATGGTCTCCTTCGGTGAACTCTTGGCGTGACGGTGCGTTTGTGAAGGTGATCTTTTCTGGAATATAACATGAAAAAACTCTTTTTACTCGTTGGTATTGCAGTATCTTTTGTCTTATTCGTAGTTTGACTGTTGAGAATGAAAACATTTAGGATATTTTCAAAATATAGCTAGCAATTTTTTTCAATTCCCTGCAATTGTCCTGTAAAAATAATGTCAAACTGGGGGAGTGCTTTTCTACATAAACATTTTACAACCAAACAACTTCCTCGTAACGTTGAGGACTTTCTTCCCCTCAAACTTGCTTCATCGGGCTGTGCTGTGCGTTACTCCAGAGCTCATTATCACTCGAAACAAATTCCCCTGACACACTATTTTTAAGTTACCAAAACTAAAGAATTTCTAATTTACAGTCAGGGCAAAAATGACAGAATCACAATTAAGCTTCCCGGATATAAAGCTACAGTATCTCATCAAAGCTTAACATATGAAGACATTGTCAGACATATTGTGCCGTTCTTTTCTTGAAACGAGAGCCACAAGTTTTATTGTGAAACCTTAAAACACACGGACGTAGAAAACAGTGGCTATAAAAGAAATATGTTATGAAAAAATCATTACATCTGCAAACTGCTGCCATACTTCAATAGGGGGCAGAAGTTGGAGCGCGTGTTACTTCTCTGCCAACGGCAGAATCTTTCTTATTGCGAATGTGTGAGTTGACCAGTTCCATGAAGTGCTTCACATCTAAAATAGTAAAAATGTCCTTCTTAAAAAACACAATTTTCCAATTGTCTTGGCATTTACTGAGCCAAGACAAATGCAAATTGCAAACAGAAAAATGAAACGGCAAGCTTATTTTGCGATGGACTGTATATTGATTTCAATATGCACTATCTACATGGGTGACCACTTCTAATAATAACCTAAAACAAGAAAATGAAAAAACAGGAAAAGTTCTGTTTGGGAAAGGATTTCATCTCTGATGGACATTTGCTGATGCTTGGCATTCATGGAAAATAAAAGCCATTACTCACAAGAACTGCACAACAGACAGGATCATTAAGCAGCCCTCTAATGGTCTTCCGACCGTTTATTGAACTGATGAAAAATCCACCCTCACTTGAAAAGAAAAAGAGTAATGTGTTGCCCTTGAGCAGTCAATAAAATACTACAAGTTCGATGAACAGGATTCTTTTTCTTTTATTCTGTGTTCATACCACTCAATAATATGGAGAATGTATGGGGTGAGGAAAATACTTACGGAAGATTTTCACTTTGACAGTCGACTCCCCTTGCTGGCCTCCATTGGTAGCGACACACTTGTATGTCCCTGCATTTTCAGTCCCAGCTTTATACAGTGTGAGGGTGGAAGATGACTCATCGTTACGGCTTACTGTTATGTCCGGTCTGTTCGGTTCTATCCTGTCCCCACTTGGTCCAAACCAGTCTATCTGCTTGGCAACGCCTACAACTGAGAGCACCGTTGAGAGCAGTATGTTAGAAAACAGTTATCTAAAATGTACAGAACGCATTCAACATCAGTGAAGGGCGCCAGTGCCCACAGACTGAATATTGTAGGTTGTTTGTGCTCTTGCATGGACTGAAGCCTGTAGTTTGTGTATTTTAGCTCTTTAGAAACAACCAATATATCATAAAAGTCAAATGAAAAAATATCATCCATAATAAACACAAATATTTAGTGCCATTTTTTTGTTGCCTTGAACAGATGGTGAGGGCAACAGGAAACGCAGGACATCAACAAGGTATCAAGGTTAAGTTATTGTAATTGTACAACACAGGGTTGCACAACCAAATGCAGTTGTAGTCTCTTTATGCTACATAAGAAAAACAAAACAATTTTTTAATGGTAGTGTGTGGAGGAGGAGTCGAGAAGTCTCACAGCTTGAGGAAAGAAGCTGCTCTATAGTGTGGTGGTACGGCAGCAGATAGTTCTGCATCGCTTGCCAGACGGCAGCAGGGTGAACAGGCTGCTGTTGGGGTTTGTATTGTCTTTTATTATCCTTTGGACTCTTCGCAGTCACCTGACTTCACCGATATCGCCGAGTCTCGGTCGATGGGTACCGATGATGTTCCGTCTCATGAAACTAAGGTCAATCATTTATTACATTGATAGCCGCCGACATGGATACATGTATGCTGGAGATGCACGGATCGGCTCTGATGCCATCCAAATCCACTTCTACGCATAAATCATCCTCACGCCACCCACCCGAAACAAATAGTTTTTTTCCAATTTAGAGACTCGCACTTGCACGGACACTACACCTCTACCGGTCCCTGTGAAATATATGCAAGTGTGAAACTGTATGCTAATCCTTGCCTGACAAAAGAATAAGGCTTAAAATATGTTCATATTTTAGAGAATGTAATTAATATTTTTCACATTAATGATGTATTATTTCCATTTTTTAATATTTCACCCACCCACAACCGATCCGCTATTAATCAGAAATGTTCATTTGCATGATCCGGCCCACCTAATGCGCAGTTTAACCGCATGCCCGCGGGTTTAACTGCGATCCACGCATGACTAGACCAGTAAATCATCAGGATGTAACTAAATGTTTTTGAAAGTTGGCTTTGCAAAGCAATGTGGTTAAACAATAATAATAGTGTTCGGTAATGCGAAGTTTTTGTATTAGTTACTTGTTATCTATGTCGAAAAATATAGTACCAATTTAGTTTTTTTCAAGTGAAATTTACATGATGTATGAGCAAATTATTCATTTGTTGTTTATTAACACGAAACACAGACCTCTGTCTGTTGACATATTGTATCTTTTCAACTTCATCTCTTTTCATTAACTTTAGGCCATACAGTATCTTTACAAGAATGTAAATATAGAGGTAAAAAAAGTGAAAATTGGATGCTTGCTTTGATAAGTAAAAAAACAGATGTTCACAGTCAAGACAGTTTGGTAAACTTACCTTCACACATGAAGAATTTGGACTCTCCAAGACTAATCTCACCGTGAGTTGGTATGATCTGCACTTCCAGTGAAACTGCAACAGAACAAACATGAACAAAACAAAATCAGAAACTTAATTAGCAACAAAAGGAATGAAGCACCAAACGTAGACATATCATTGTGTGCCATCTAAAAAGGCAAGGAAATAAGTGGTCACCTGCAGGCGATCAGTGCTACAAGTGCAGTTTTTCATTAAATGTTTTAGGTTTTAATCCTTGATTAGCTAATTACTGGAAATAATATTTAGCTATTCTAACACTTGGAGTTTTATTATGGATCTGTTGTCCTCACAGTCACAAGCTGGAGGTTGATGTGAGACAAATGTGGTTTAATTTTCATACATTTTGTATTTTAGTGAACAGTTGGTACAAGTATTGAATGTCAAACTTTAAACACACAATCAGCAGGTAAAAGGATAGAAAAGAATCAAGCTGTGACTCATTTCCTACAGATGGCCCAAATTACAGCAGCTGTTATTTTCATTGCCTGTAGGTGGCGACGACCACGTCTTTGCCCATACATAGAGATTTTCTATTACTGCATTTGAAAAGCTAGTAGGCACTGGAAACCTGTGGAAAGCAATCCATGCACATCATGAAACTGACTATGCCAGCAACCCTATTACCAAAAAAACTAACATTTCCTGTTCCTTATTTGCCTGCAGACTTCCTGTCCTTTCAAGGGAAATAACATCCAGCCAGGACTGCAATTATTCAGTGAACACTCAGCAGTCAGTAAGAACCAATGCTGTGCTGTCAATGTACTTTAAGGGAATTAACATTTAAGATACTTAGACAATTCTTAGAAATCATGCAGTCTGTCTAACAAAATAAATGCTGTATATCTCTCAAAGACTGCACCTCCTCAAAGACCGGATGAAAAAGACTCATTTCTGTTATTTGACACGGACAGTCACAGAAGTATGGCCTGAAACATCTCTCAGCTTAAATCTGAACAAAGCTTCACTTGTTTCCTGCAGAATCAGCAGTCAATGATTCCTGTGGTGTGACTAAGAAGTGCGACTAAATTGGCCCAAAACACATAAAAGTTAATGCGCCAGAGTGACCATAGCTATAGCTAGTTAGAACTGGCAAGACTTTGCAGAGTCCAAGTTAACGATTATAAATGGTTTGATTTATTTTTTTTGTTGACTAATGGTTGACCATCATAGAAGACTAAGGAAACCAGCATATATACTAACATTTGAGAAGCTGGAAAATATTGAACTTTTGCTTAAAAAATTAATTCAAAATTTGATTATCGATGATTTTTTCCTGGATTGACTAATCAATTAATCGCTTCAACTCTTAACCTATCAACATCCCAGAATAACATACAAGGTCGTAATTACTGATACTGAAAAGGCTAAATCTCAAGATCAAAAAGTGTAAAAATGTTACCCGTCTTATATCTATTGAATCTTTCTCATTGTTTTGGGGATGTCACTGTTAATCAATGCAGGAAAGATTCATGGGAACAATTAGAGGTAGGAATCCAATACATGGCTGAGTTTAGACCCTGAAAAACCTCTTCAGCGTACCCAAAATTGAAATGCTCCCAAATTGTTTTCTACATCTTCCAGAGAGTGATATTAAGTAGGCGTGTAAAGAATGATCCCTCATCCGATCAAAGCAGCAGTGTTAGGTGGAAACTGAACATAGGCTGCGGAAATCCCCGTCGTTTGCACTCTCTGCTGCCAGATCACCTTCATTTTAGTCAATTTAACAAAAAGCTCTATTATTGGCATGACAGTTATTCAGTTGTATTATTTTTAAATCAAAGTCAAGTCAAATTGTTTAATTCTGTGAGCAGGGTTTGATGTTCAAAGTGAACGAACATGAAAAGCAGGCATCAAAACTCATTTTATTTTCATATGAACTGCTAACGAAAACAATGGTATGGTAATTTTATGGATATGGATTTTGTTTTAATTGGACTGAAGAAATAAGTGTGGATGGTAATCATTTAGTCAAACAAACAGGCACCTCATTTCCAGACGAGGCATCGTGATGATGATTATTCAAGTCAAGTGAAGTTATTTGTAAAGCACATTATCACATTCGATGTCTGAAAGTGTCTGAAACACAGCAGGCGGGTAAAGAACCTTGAAAGCACGCTCCGCACATAAAAAAATAAATGTAACGTAAAACTGTAACAAATAAACACAATACAACAATTAGACAACCACAAAATCAACAGTAGTAGGTAATACAACTGTTGGTTAGAGATGTGGGGCAGGTGATGAATGGGTGTCTAGTAGTGTTAATGGTAGTGTTAATAGTAGTGTTAATGGTAGTGTTAATGGTAGTGTTAAGCATATTGACTGAAATAGTTGTGTTTTATATGGTCCTGGATTGTAAAAGACACTTCTTACCTTTGACCTTTTTTTTTCCCCCCAACCAAAAATGCAGAGGTTGCAGAGTCATGCAGTACACTAGCATTGTTTTTCAAGAGCAATTTACATGCAGAAGGTCAAAGTGTTAAAAAAAAAAAAAGAAGTTAAATAAAACTATTTATGCATCATGCAGTCTAACAAAGCAGCAATACCCATTTATGTCAATGAAGGTAGACTAAATACTAGGGAAGGGATCACACCAGCCGCGACACCAAATCGGGGCCGGGGCCGAAAAGTGTGTGTGTGTATGTGTGGAGGGCTTTACTGTGTAAATAATACAGTATATTCCCTACATTATTGGCTTATAAAAACAGAAAAAACATGTTTTACTGTTAAGAAATCACCAAAGCTGTGTGCATTGAATTAATGTCATGAAGTCAGAAAGCAGCGAGCCAGATTGTGAAACCTGTCAGCATTCTTCACAGCAATGCACTTCCCATTTTAAAACCAACAATGCAAAACTGTTTTCATATCCTGCGAGAAAGCTGACATGCAAAAAGATGAAGGTCCCACAGGGAATTTCTGTCACACGATCCCCTATCCTCTTCCCTGTCTCCAACTATACAGTAGGGTTTTCTCCTTATTCTGTAGAATATTAGAACAACAACCTGCACAGAGAGTTTTCTTAATAAAACTATTCTGTAGCCCAAGCATTATTCCACCCTCTTGGATAAAAGGCACAGCCGTGGCTCCTCTTTGCAGATAATTATGAACAAGACAGGGTAATTGCTCTCCGACCAACAGCTCACTTTTCATATATTTAAGAGGCTGACAAGCTACTGTTGCTCAAGTCCAGTTAACAGGGCAAAAAATCTTTCTAAGCAGGGGGTGGCCAAATTACAAGAAGCCACTATGTGTCCTAGAAATTTAATTTGCATATGAATCCCCAGTGATCAATCCATTTCAAAACCAAGTAAGGCTGAGACTTCACGGAGATCTCCAAATCCTAGAAGTTAAAGGAGTATGCACTGCAGATAGAGAAAGAGTGCATGAAGTGGAGAATCCAAAGGGACTGTTGTTGCTTAAAAATGGATGAGCAATTGATTTACCAAAAGTCAATCAATATCAAGGGTGGGTTTATCTCTGTTGAGCCAAAGGTGTAACGTAATGCAACGCTTTCTGTGTCTTTCTAGATACTATGCTGCCAATATCTCAAACATGTCAATTCTTTCTCAAGGGTTTTCAAAAAGAAAAACGTGCTGCAACACAAAGTATAAATAAATCAATTCCAAAATAGCTTTGCACAAGGAACATTACACTTGCTTTCAAATTTGAAAACAAATTTTATTGATGCATAATATTTAAATGTGAAGTGTATTCTCACTATTCTCATGTTGCAGTTATTTCTGCAAACTGCTAATAATCGAGTGCAAACTCTTGAACCTACTGTAAACTTACTGCAAGCCTAGAGATGGAAAAGAAGATTAAAAGTATAACTGTTTATCAAAACTGGAACAGGAAGATGGCCCTGAGAGCATCAGAAGATGATATACCATTAATTAGAAAACCTAACCTTAGGCTTATACAACGTGGATACAGACAGGAGTAGCGTGCTCTAACCTGCGCTAAGTTCCCTAGTTGTTAAGGCCTTCAACACTAGACTGGGTGAAAGACCTACAGAGAAAACAACTTGAGTAGTTAAGAGTGACCCAGTTCAGGGAAAACATGCAAATTCCCTGCAGTTAAATTTGACATTTCATTTTAAAATGCCTCTTGAGACTTTGGATCTCCCTTCAAAAATGTACCTTTTACAAAAAACTGAATGAAGATGAACATTTTTAAATCTCCACCCCATCAAAATCAAACTCTTTCAAGCGCCTATTACACCATAAATGAAACCAGAAGTGTGAAGTTAAAATTGCAGAGGAGAATTTCAAAGACATGGACAAAAGACCAAGAGGAATTTTATATCAACAAACTGACGCCAGGAGACTGACCACAAACATTCAAAGTTGAGGTATGGCTCTTCCTATGGGTAGCTTTTGATTCCGTTTCACACCAATAACTTCATTCTTAAGACCGACGAGGAAATGTGTACTGAAAAAGCTAAGGACACTTAAATGCAACAATCTCTGCCTTTGAAACATTGCCATTTATGGATGCACAATATGGTTGGAGCCCCAAACATCAGCTGCCAGCAAACGGATGAAGAACGCCAATCTGTCTAAATTAAATCTTAGATGACATATGAGCAGAGAATGATGGTCTGCCGATACACAAATACCAAGCAAACATTAGCAACTATTTCCCTGCATCCAAACAGGAAAGCACAAAGCGAATTTGAATGCAACACAGCAACAGTGGCTTTGACATTAGCGGTTCATTTGTGATGTGATGTTTACCATAGCTGTGGGCAATGTCATATTTGGATGCTGGCTGATTGTGACTATAGGAGACAGCTTGCAGTGTCAATAATTCATGTCTCTGTAGGTCATCACAGAAACCTTAGTGTTTGTAGTGTTAAGAGAAATCTCATTAAATATATAACATGGAGTGGTAATACTATATCATTAGTGGTAGTGTATTATCAGTGAAATAGTTTTTTTCTCTGCTGCTTCTTAATGCAGGTCACAGCACGATGCAGCAAACTGCAAAAATATTTGGTGCCACTTGTTTGAGTGAAAATTTAGTTTTGGACCAGAAATGACTGCATCCTTCCCAATTCAAACTATTTCTATTTAAGGGTCATATTCACAAGTTCTTCAGCACAGTGGAGAGGCATTGTACTACTTAATACCACTGCATACTCATGTGCCTGCACGTGTATGGGTGTGTTTATGTCTGTCCGCTTAGCGATAGTGGTGGAAACGGGTTATTTCATGAATGAAAATGATGTACATTGATGTCGTTGGGCGACAGTAATCAGTGGTTGCAGTTGGAGATCTTTAAATAGCCTGAACCCATCCGTTTCTAGCACTGGTTGTATCTTAAATTTAAGTTCCCCTCGGGAAAACACTGACTTTTCCACGGTTATGTTGGAAGTGACTGATAAGATATGAAGAGCAAGGACACCCTATAAATGAGAATGTATGCAGAGCTTGGCCTCTTTCCTGGAGCCTTCGTCGTTATCTTAGAACAACACCTCGGGTGCTGGAGACTGTTGTAGTAAGCCTCGACCCAAACTGGGACTCGCTTCACTTGCCGTGTGGGATTATGCTCATGATTTATTCTGCCAGTGTAACACACACGCACACACACAGTTATAAACCTTATCTTAACTATGTGTAATCTAAAATAAGGAAAATACTCTGATCTGTCCTTCAAATGAGAGGGACAATCACTGAGTAACTTGTGAAACAATGCTAAAACAATATTTTTATATTATATATATTTATATTAAGCAGTAGAATACAACGCAAAAGTTTCTGCGATTTGTGATACACCAAAAAAAAACAAAAAAAGATCTCCAATGTTTTTTTTAACCAAACAGAAAAATATAACCTTTAAAAAGCAAAAATAAATTATTTACAGCGGCAGGAATCAAATCTACGCTGTATTTATTTGCTGCATAAAGAGCTTTCAGTTTCACCTAGTTTTGCAGACCGCAGGGATATAAAAGTGTGTGTCAACACTAACACTCACACATGCACACAAACTCATAGTTCAAGAACCCATTCATGAACATGAATATGCCACTATTTCAATGTCAAACAGCCTGGTAGCATCTAAACTGCCCGGAAAGCAAATCATTTTCAGAGTTCAATTGTCTGCAGGACTGAAGTGCCTCTGCCTCAGTAATGGTGCCAATGTGTTCATAATGTATATATTGCAAGAGACTGACTTGCAATATATCACAATGTTATTTTTCCCACGTTCTAGCTCAGAGAAGCTGCCAGTAATTCACCCTCTTAATTTATCGTATTGAATGTTTATCACAAACTTATTTATTCGTCACTGGGGCAAGCTTAAACCAATATATAATCAAATAGTTACTACTTATTGTTTTTATGAAATGATAATAAAATGTACATATACTATGTAACTTTTTCTTTTCCAAAAAGTTTTTTGGTACACAGTCCTTACACATTTTGATTCTCAATGAACCAGAAACAGATTTCCGTGCAATTAACTCGGAAGCATTAAATTTAGAACAAACACAGCACTGAGAGCCCAGTCTTAAAAGGGACAATACATGCCCAAAGTGGTTGTATTCAGGACTACTTTTAAGGAACAAGTGAGTGTTTGCTTGCTGCTCATGCCTCTCAACCACAGTCATACTCACTTCTACCAGTTGCTATGGAAACGTGTTTCCCAGCTCCCTTCTCCCCATATTTTGACATCACCGCTCTCTCTCTCTCTCTCTCATATGGCTGTCTGATTGGACGCAGCAGTGCAGCCTCCGAGGAGTGACTATTTACGTTGAAGAGGTTGTTAAAACACAGAGCACAACTTCAACTGATCACCATGATTGCCTTTCGAGGCTGGCCCGTTGGCGTTCCGATGCTCCGATGTCTGCACCAGCTATCCACATACTGTGTCGAAGTAAAAGCTTGTGTACGATAGTAGTCCGTTAAACCATGTGATGTTGAACATTTTTAACAATTCTTTTGAGGCCTTTGCTGGTGCTTCCCCTTTTTTACAGCCCCAAAGGGAGGCGTCAATATCTGCCGGGCTTTAGACACTTGGGGCATTTCATTCGCGCTTTACCTTCTAAAGCCTGATAAAACCGCAAAACAGATGGCCGGCAGTTCACAGTAAATCTCTGTGCATTAGGTTTAAAATAATTGGTTATGTGCCAATCCAAAAGGAACCACAAGTGCAGAGAAACTGCCTGGTTTATAATAATATCTATTTCAAGGCTTTCAGTTCAAATTACCGTTGTAAAAAAACAAAATCTTAAATCACTAATCTTCTTTCCGTGGAATCTACGACCCTAAAGGAGGCTTACAATGTAATTCATATGTACTTAAATCCTTTTTTATACGTTATAAATGATTACTTATCGCTGGAAATTAATTATTATATTCTGCAATCACAGTCAGCAGATAACAGGATTTTTTTTCGTGGCAGCGGAATATTACATGTTAAAGAACGAGGGCGTAAAATATCACTTGAAATACTGACGTAATGGTCATATTTATGGGTTGCGTAATAGGGCAGCACCCATTGGAATAAGAGGCCGAGGCAGCAGAAGCTGAGCTGCCACAGTGGAGATGATTCACACTCCTATCTGTTGTTGAAGAGTGGCCGTTTAAAGGGCGTTTGGCTGCGATATTGAACTGTCATATCATACACAAGTCATATTTTATGTCATATCACTTTTATCATTTTGTCGTAAGTCAAAAGGATCCGTTTAGCATTGTGTACTGTAGCTTGATATGCATCACTAAGAAGGGAATTGATAAAGAAAATGATCCTAATTTAAGCATCCTACATCAAAACACATCCATGAAAACATTACTCATTTCAGATCAGATATGACTTTTAAATTAAATGACAGACTTTATTGATACTGTCAACAGGGACAGGTGTGACCTGAGAGTCGATCGACAGAAAATAATTTAGCAATAATTTTTTTTGCAATATTGTTTTGGCCTTCTGTGCATTTAACGATAGCACAGTTTAAGATTAGGTAAGAGTGAGAGAGGGGGATGATATGCAGCACAGGGCCACGGGTCAGATTCAAATCCCGGGCCGCTGCGGCAAAGGCTTTGCATGTGGGTTGATGTATAGATACATGCTCAACTTATTAAAAAAACTAGACTCATTAATATGCATCACTTGAGTCTGTTGCAAAACAAAATTATACTCAAAAGCCAAATTCAGATTAGGGAAGATATTTTTCCAGTCGATGCAGTTGCACATGAACGCTCCATTCTCCCAGACTTGGCACCGCATTTCTAAGGACTACTGACAAGAATAAATCATAAATACAAAACACACATACAATTTTGGGCTCCTGTAAATTTATTTAGTTGAGTCTCTGAAATACATTCTTCATATGGGAAACATGGTCACGGCACCTCTTTTAACCAGCATCATGACTCAAAATGAAGCCAAAATATGACTTCAAAAACGAACTCTATCCTAATGGGTGCATTCCTGTCTGAGCTACACTCCTCTTCCTCTCCTTGCTGAACATAAGCTGTGACTCAATGAGCTATGGTGTACTCCACTTCAGCGCCAAACAGAATTTGCCCTCATTCAGGCAATTTAGTGCGAGTGCCCCTCAGCATCTGCCTCAGCTGTGCACCACATGACAAAAGCCCAGGGACAGGGAGAGCAGAGTGTTTGGGGCCCATCATGCCATGCTGTGTACTCCTGTAATGAGTCAGTATTTAGAAGGCTGAAAACAAGGCCAGAAGAAAATGCAGACAATGTACTGGCGTGGACACTTAAAATATAGGTGAGAGAAAGATACCGGAAAATCACAGGAAAGAGATTAATATTGTTTATTAAATAAATCTGACATTTTTGTGAACACCAACTACCACAATGCAGGATTAACAAGTGTTGTCACCTATGAGAAACAGCCATGAGGTTCTGGGAAATAATAACTACGTCAAATATGCCAGTTTGAGTTTCGTCCAGTTTAGGGCTCCAGTAGAGCTGTACAACCTGTGCAAGGAGAGAGAGCAGTCTGTCACTATGTCTAAAAAAGACATGCATAATCAGTGAGATGGAAAGACTCTTGGCTGCATTCTGGGCACATTGCGAAGAAGGTTTTATTTTCGGCTTGAACCTTGTGTGGAGACCACATACAAGAATAGGGAGTCTGTGTGGCATGAACAATGACTGAAATGTTAACATCGCTGCGAACGGGATGAATCACCACAGACTGTCGCAAAATAACGCTCTTTCTTCCAGATTAATCATAACAGTAGTTCTCCAGTGGCTTCCCTGTTAGTGCTAGTCACGACACACATCCAGGAAAAAGCCCACAAAGCAGCCGCCTTCTTGCTACCAGGGAAAAAGCTATTAAGGTTTAACCAGAATATAATACACTAATGCTGTGCTAACTGGACAAAATTTCATGCATCCCTAATAATTCCTTTAACAACAAAAGAGGCAAAGGGGGGCGGGGGGGCAGGAGGGAGGGAGCCACAATGACCACTCAGCCACAAGCTGCCTGGGACTACACAGAGCTCCGAAGCCTGGCACATGCACACAGCTCTCTCTGTGTGTCCATTCAGAAGGCAGACAAGCTGGGACGAGCCGGATAAGCCTGCCTGTGACTCCACCAGGAAGAGGATCAATAAGAGGGAATGCACCATTTCAGATACAGCCAGACAGAGCCAGGGGCAGGGCAGAGAGGCAGAGCAGCACTTGAGTACTCATTATGTTGTGTAGGATGACACAGTGTGTGCGGCCACTCCTTGAAGCGTCTATGAATAGAGGAAGACGATGCAGCAGACCCATTAGAGATTACACACCGCTCAGTAATTGGATTAAAGCACTAATGAAAATAAAAACCGGCATGAGCGTGTCTCCTTCAAGGTTACGGAGCTGAGAACGATAAGACGTTGATAGCAGGTGGAGAAGCCCGAACTGATCCTATGACCAGAGAAATGTTGAACAATGTTCACCATGGCCATCTCCTCTCCCTTGCTTGCTGGCATGGAAACTGTTGGCTGCAGCTGAGTATTTGGACATCACCCATCAGCAGTCAATCACATACTGATGTCCCGCCTCCCATACCAACAGGGTCTGATATTAACACCTGCCAAGTATCAAATGGCAGTAAAATTGGTATTGGCCACTAAATAAACAAGGGTCACCCACCACAGTAGCCAAGATGATGATGCCTCAGCGAGTCTTCTAATGTCCTCATATTACGTCCCCACTGACCACTATACACTTTCGCCAACCATAAGCCAATCAAAGTAAAGCAAAACAGTGGCTGTGCATCAAACAGTTTACTGGCCAAACACTAGTCTAAAAAGATAACCACATCCAACAGAGCTAGCATGATAAAAACATAAAGAAAAAACCAAGACAGCGAAAAGATCTAATATAAAACTGTGTGACCGAGTTTGAAATCAAAGCATCTATCTCTTCATCTACTTACTGAATTTTTCACAGTGTTCCTGACTTAATACAGAACATGAAGCGGCATTGAGAATGAGTAGGTTGGGGTTATAGCTCAGAGTCTCATCGAGCAGACAGGTCATGAAACAACAGCAACAGCAATACTGTTACCTGAAGTCTGAGAAGTGCTTTAGAAAGTGACTTCCTTTGCAAAAACTAATTAAACTCACCAAACATGAGATTTAACATTTATCTAGGTGAACATTTAAACTTTCCTTGATGCTCATTAGTAATGACATCAATCTGCTCAAGAAGTAAGACATAATTATATATTATATAAATTATACATAAAGCTTTTCTGGTACCACAAAAAACAGCCCAAGCTGTGTTTTGACTCTACTTTTTTAAATTTTAAAAACACCAAAATAATAGCTCAATGGCCAGCTTTCTGCATTAAATATCAACTAACTTACTAATTTGACCTCAAGAATGAAGATTGTTTTTGCTACATGACATTACCTCTTCTTAGATAATCTATATTCACAGGATCTCTTAATATCTAACTAACCAGACAACTGCCATTAAAGTGTAATTCATCTTTCTGACGTGTACGGGCAGTGCATCTCCCTGCCAGAAAAGTGGCCCTCTGCTAACTATATCAGAATGAAACCTTTTGATCGTGACATAAGAGTCATCTATGCTTCACTGAGAAGCCCATTTGTTTCATTCTCTGCTATCGCCCTTTGGTCAGGAGCAATAGCAGGAGTAAAATGACTAATGTGCATGCATCTTTAGGGTTGGAAACCAGAGCACCCACAGGAAATACTCGCAAACACAGGGAGAACATGAACATTCTACACTGTTTACTGTGAGGCAACAGTAAACATCACATCTAGGTATAGTATGTAGTTGTAGGGATGTCACAATATCCAATACTTCAGTGCCAAGTCGATGCCAAAATTCTGAAAACGTGACGGTACTCGCTTATGGTACCATAGTATCTGGTAGTACCGTCAGGGCTCGAGACTAACGTCGTACCTGGGAGGATAGAAAATATGTTTGGGAGCGAACAGAGACCTTCCCCCGGGACACATTTTTTACTATAATGCTACATTGTGGATTACTAATCTGTGTTGTAACTGGCAGGAGGAGAGATTTAATGTTAATGTTAATGTTAGCTGTTAACTGTTAGCAGCCAGTGGCAGTCCTGCTCGGCTAAATAGTGGAGCTTACAGCTAACATTGCTAGTTACTGTTCAAGCTATATTCAGTAAAGATTTGTATTGGCCGTGTGTAAATTATAATGTTATTGTGATTTGTTACTTGATTTGTTCTTGTAAATGTACTTTTTGGCAAAAAACTGAAAAAATAGCCTACAGTTGTTTAAAGGAGATTTTTTCAAAGCAATATAAAATAGATTAGAGAGGGATTTATTATTTTACCGTGGGATCGAGTTGGGTAACGAGAATCGTGGAATTTCAGTGGTATCGGTATCGACTACTAGATTTCTGGTATCTTGACATCACTGTGTAGTGGATTGTATGAGTAGTAGTTATACTGTATTTGCTTTCAGGGTCATGCTTTAAATTCTCATCTCTTAAAGAATGTCAGATTAGTTTAATGAAACTATTTTCTTGTCCTTTAGACAAGGGCATTCTAGGTACTCCGGTTGCGTATGTGTTATTCAAGGACCTCCCTCATTAATCCATGCCACAACTAATTGTGCTAAGCCATAACAGCATGCCAAATGCATTCTTAAGCATCAACGCCATGCTATTCCAAAAATCTTTCCAGTTACTGACTAATTAGAGGCATTTCTGATGAGACTGGATGAGGATGGGTAACACTAGTCGAGCTTTTTAGACGAACATGTGCCAGTTCAGTCATGACCTGTGGAGCCTATCAATAATAAAGTTGCCCTTTTCAGATTGACACTTGCAAACCACTGGGCCATTTAAAGTTTTCAATTTAGAGTTTTTGGATTGTGAAGAGAGGAACCTTAGCACCCAAAGGGAACACAGGTGGTTTAAAAAACATCCTATGAGCTGCAATGGAGCTCGAGCGGGATTAGGCAGAAGGGCAGTTAAGGTAAGCAGTGAAAGGGTGAGAGCTTTAAGGCTTTGACATAGGGAAACTCGGCCAGTTGTGGCCCGTTGATGCTCAGTAGCCTGCACTATGCCAGATGGTCCCCCTGCAGCCCGTTTGGCACGCTGTCTTCACCTACAAATAAAAACAATAACCATTTAGAGAGCCCAAACCATCTCTCATTTTACTTATTACATGTCTTACCAGATTCATAGTTCAGAAGTCTCTCTCACAGTTCACACTGGAAATGAGCACTGTGGGCAATGGCTGCCAGCTGGCTCAGGGAGGGTAGAGCTGTCCCCATTTATCATACTGCCGGGATGCCAGTTTCCCCATTATGGTGAGCTTGTCATATTATAGACGATATAGATGGATGACATGACAGCTCCCTAAAAAGTGCCAAAAAGAGCCAAAACAACTCAATTGTCCCCTGGTGGCAGGCCGCTGTATGGGTCATACATCCCTCCCTCTCCAAGTTAGCAGATGGGACATGGACAAAACTAAAACGTCAAAGTACACGTCAAATGAATTATTCCCAAAAATGGTTTCTGTCATTTAAGGAATTTCATCACGCTGGTGTATGTTCATGTGTTAATTTTTCTGACGAGTTTGGTTTTAATAAGTTATTTTAAGATGGCCTGATTAAAGTTAGTCGCGGAGTCGGAGGCTCTGGAATTGTAGGGTAGTGTAGAAAGTCCAGAGGAGATGTAACTTTAAACTTTCAATAACCCTGATTGTCCGTTTCAAACAAAAAGAGCTGTATATAAAGATCTGTGTATGAACATCTGTATATAAGGATCTTTATATACAGTCTGTGGTTCATACAGTAAATGACCTGCTTTCTAGCTAGCTTAGCAACACTTCCACTGACAGCGATGTTAACCAGACCATCGTTTGTGTTCATATCAGTGTCAGTAAACACGCAGATGAAGTTTCTGATACAGTTATTTAGTTAATAAGTTGGCCATAAACATCAAAAAGAGAATACATTGCGAATGTTTATTTAAACTGCATAATCTACCTAATTTAACATTACGTAGTTAACTATACCTTCTTTCTTGTTCTCCGATAAGGTAATCCTATTCTCTGCCTTGTTTGACACTCTGCCTGAGGAGAAAATGCTGTACTGGAGCTGTTTATTTGTCATGACTTTGCAAGTGATTGACGTCCTGTCGCTGTTCCAGTTGCACATCCTCAAAGTGGAGGGAGAGTGTAAAACCATTTGTTTGAGTTCAGTGGAGCCCACAGCTCCGAAGAGTTATGTACTTGCAACTTCATGACGTTTCTTTAAATTCTGTAGCAGCAGCGGCAAAAGCATGTACGAAACACCGGTAAGTAACAGTAAGTCAACTGTAAGAAGTATGCTGTTTTCGTTATATTTTTCAGTCAGCCAAGTCTAACACAAATGTTGTGATTCATCATTTCGCACATTTTGGTGAGACAACAAATTCTTGCTCTGACTAGACAAGCAATGACTCACAACAACCTGTTACTAAAACCTGTTAAGCAAATCTGTTCATGTTTACCGTTTATGAGATTCCATGCATTTGATCATACCATAAAGAGTTAGAAGCATAAAATAACGTAAACTGTTTCCATTAAAAGCACTGATTGGTAAGCTGGATCATGTATTTCCCTCATCTTCCTGATATAGCCGTCAGTACAAAAGAGCAAGGAAAGCCCAAGGTTGTGTTTTGCATTCTCTGAGACAGACTGGCTAGGTGTGGTTCGTCTTCACAACAGCTCCACTGAGGACGACAGATGGCACAGAGGCACCTTATGACACAACATGAGCACACACACACACACACACACACACACACACACACACACACACACAC